>CAEGAF010096665.1:0-72039 GCA_903067075.1 Micropoecilia bifurca | reverse complement strand
TAAAAGCCCGGCCACCAGGCGCTCGCCATCGTGCCCCACCTCCAGGCCTGGCTCCAGAGTGGGGCCCCGGTGACCCGTGTCCGGGCGAGGGAACGCCAGATCCAAAGTTTGTGTCCATCATAAAGGGTCTTCAGCTTTAACTCTTTCAGGGTAAATAAATAACAAATAGATGAAATATTCACCCATCTTTGATGAGGTAATACTTCAGGGCCTGGTCGGCTTTGGGTCCTGGAGTAGCGAAACAGCTCTCCACCAGCAGCGAGAGGCCCTCCACCCTCTCCTTCGGCTCCACCCCAAAGAACAGCGAGTCGTGCAGGTGCAGCCGTGGCGGGCTGCGGTAGGGCTCAGAGAACTCTGCGCTCTTGAACAGCTCCAGGTTGAACCCGAAGACGCCCTCGCTGTGGCTCTCCAGCTCCAAGGCCGAGCCCTGCAGAGTTGCCTGGTACCCGTCCGACACCTGGTACTCCCTGGGGAACTCGCATGTCACCGGGAGCAGTAACTTGCCGGTTCGGACTATTAAGTCCCTGCTGCTGCCGGGGACGCTCTGGGGCAGGCCCGTCACCAGGTTGGTCCCGACTATCTTGTTTTCTGTCACCTGGGAGGAAGAGTATTTTTTTAGCCTTCACCTTTCACCTTTTGACCCTGTTTCCTCTTAGAGTGTAAAGCAAAGCAGCTGACCTTCACCACCGTGCCACAGGTTTTGAGGCTGAAGCTCAGGTTGATGTGGGTGCCATTGGAGACTCCTTGGCAGGAAGAGTTTGACAGCGAAAGCTCCAGACCTCCAACGAGGTCTTTAGGAACTGACACCGTGATCGAGCTGGGATCACACCGGACTGGCACTGGGTGAGAATGAGAGGAGTCATATTCTCCCTTTGTTCCCCACAATGATATAAAATCATGCAAATATACACACAATATAAACTAGACTTTCCCAAAACTAAGAGATAGTTTCTGTGTACTTTGTGTAATTTCTGTAACTTACTTGAAATGTTGCAGGCACTCTTCCTGAAAATAACCAGGTGCTTTGCTCTTACTGAGTGAAGTCCCTTATCTCACCAGGTACTTTCCTAGAAATGTCCTGCAATTTATTGCTACTTCTCTGGAACTTACCGTCAGATGTTGATAGTAACTAGTCACATTTACTTGAGTAACCTTTTGGAAAAAAGAATCTTCTAGGAGAGGTTTTACAACTATGTACTCTTACTTTTACTTGATTAATATCATCATGAAGTATTGCTACTCTTCTGCATGGTTCAAAGGGTGTGGAAATGGTATGGTAGTTATTTGTATAGCATTGTTGTCATTTTAGTCTTCAAATTACCAGAATTTTGCAGTTTTATATTTTTGTCTGATGAAATCACTGTGAAATATTAAGTCAGATTTACAATCAGTCACTCAGTACTTGAGTGGGTTGTTTTCTTTTTTTTCCCAGCTAAATACTTATTCACTCTTGGTTGAGTATTTTCTTTGAGAGTTGCTTCTACTTGAGTATTATTTGAATACTCTACCTTTCCTTACCTGTTACTTTCCTGGAGCTTCCAATGCAAGTTATTTCCTAAAACCATCACATGCTTTCCATGTACTCAAAGCATTCATTTTCCACAGCTTAAAAGGTTCTTACTTTGAACTTTCTTGGTCATTTACCTGAAACTTTCAGTGTACATTCTTTTGCCTTTTAGAGAACTTACTAGTTAACTTCCTGGGACTTACTGGGTACTTTCACATGATGGACATGCGATACTTTACAGTATTCATAGGACTTATTGGGTACTTTCCTCAACCTTATTAGGTACTTTTAGGAACTGAACAGTAATATAAAGTGGCACAAAATGTGGGACTTTTCCAGAAATTACCTGGTAAGTCACAGGAAAGCTCAGAGTAAGTTCTGGAAAGTAATATCATATGTGATAATAAGTAAAATGTCCAGAAACAAAAAGCTTAATGTGGCTGTTGCAACATCTTCTTTATAATGGTAAAGTTGTTAAAAACGAGCTACTATAAAAACGATCACAGTTTAAATGTAACTGTTATTGCCGTTGGAGACGCATTTGATCTGTTAGACCCCTGGAGACAAATAAAAGCTCTTTATCTAAAACATCTACCTGTTTCACACACAGGCACCCACCCTGGCATGTGCTTTTATCTTCTCCCAGCTCCAGCCCTCGGGGACAGCTGCACTGATAGGAGTTTCGCATCTGGGAGCAGACGTGGCTGCATCCTCCGTTGTTGACGTGACAACCCGCAATCTCTGCAGAGGACAAGGAACGAGGAAAGTAGTGAGAATGCAAGGCTGGTTCCTGTTTCATCGCCTCAGTTTGGAGTGTCACATACCTCTGCAGTTGCGTCCGTCCCCGTCCAGCACGCGTCCTCGTCCACACTCACAGCGCCACGAACCCTTGGTGTTCACACACGCCTCGGCACAGCCGGCATTCTCTTTATCGCACTCATTTACATCTGAACACAGGAGATGCAGATACTATCCTCAGATGAGTCTTGTTTTAATCCACCAAGCCGCAGATGGGTGGAGTTTATCACCTCTGGGTAATACATTTTCAATTTTCATAGATGATGATAGATGGGGTTTAAAATGGAGCTTATAATGCAGAGAGGAGCCCGGTGAAAAAATAATGACAGGTGGAATAGGAGTGAAGAGTGATGTGGGAGGGCATGGGGGAGAGTGGACGGAGTGAGGATGGAGAAAGTCATTTCCAGAAAGCCTGATTGGGTTTATGAGTGACTGATGAGATAATGGCAGTTTGTAGGTTTATGGGCTCCCACACATTGGACAGATGCATAAACCTTCTGCGTGACATCAGAGGACATTACGCTCATTCATCATTTTTAATAGACTCTGACCTTATTCAAACTTTTAAATGGATGCGTCTGAAAAGTTGTCAGGTTTTATTATGTAAACGGACTGGACTGAAATAGCTTTTAATCACAGTTATTAACTGAGAACAACCAAGAGAAATAGAAAACATAAATACTTTTTAAACACTGTTATTTTGGGTTACTCTTAGCAAGGTTTTAGCACTTTTAAACATGCAAATTTTTTATTTGCATTTCTGGCAATGCAGATAAAAAAATAGCTAGAAACCCATCAATTTCCTGTCCTTTTACTATGCTAAATGAAAACAACAGGAACAGGATGTAAGAAAATAGAAGGTATGTGTTTCCTTGTATTAAGGTGTAAAGGTGTGAGTGCTCTCTGCTAATATGGATAAAAAGCAAATAAAGACATTTGTGGCATGGAAACTAACTGTATAAATGCAGCATTATTTTTTGGTCCAAATAAACTTCATGAAAGAGGCATGAAAAGAAAATCTTCATGCATTTAAACAATTATTTTTTTCAGGATGAAATTGTTAAATACTTCAGTGTTGTTTTTTAGGTGCATACGTTTGAATTGGTTTTGAAGTAAATATTATGTGAAATAATTACATACACCACCACTAATCTTTGGTTATATGTTTGTTGATTGCAGAGGAACCACATTTCTTTTGTAGCTAAGGTTCTACCATAATTCTGGCTCAACATTTGACAAATTTTCCAATCAGTATTAGTTGAGCTGTTTTAAATTGTTTTACCTTTGCAGGGATGCCTTGAATTATTCCAGTAGTTTCATCTCAGCTTGCTTAAGATATTTCAAAATCATACTTTATGACCTCTAGCCAATCATAATCTGGAACAGCAGTGAATCCACTTTTACTTAAACAATAAGCAGGAGCTTTGCAGGGAAAATGCATGAAAACATATCAATAACACCTCATCATGATCTAACTAATGAACATTAGGGGTGTAAGTATATTAGCCTGCATGTTTAAACTTAGATTGCTTGTGTGTTACAGAAAACCCCTTGTGCTTTCAAACTCGTCTGTTTTTAAGAATCATAAAAGTTGTTACTTTGTGGGGGGAAAAAACAGTTTAAATAAAACATTGAAAGCTCAAAATCAATATGCCATTTACTCGTATGATGAACATCTGACCAGAACTGCAGTTCAGAACGTGGTACTTATACTTAACATTTCTGTTGAGGGATGAAAGTAAAATAAAAGAAAAACTAAAATCTTTCAGCAGCAGTTTAAAAATGAATAAAAGTATAAGTTTGTAAATATAAGACTCGCCAATGTTTTTTTATTTCAAATCCAGTTTTTGTTTTTCACCTTTATCTTATTCTATTTACTCCACTTTTCCAGTGAAGAGAGAAATTGACCATTTGACATAATCATTAAGTATAGTCAACACAGAGAAACAAGCAGCTCGTTCAAAAACATAATGGGGGTTTGTCAAAACAAGCGGGACCTCAACCAGAATTCAATATGATTGATTGACTTGTTATTGTTTTTCCTCAAACATTTCCTGCTCATCTGTTTTCCGTGTCCCCTGGTTTATCTCTGCCTTCACACAGTTTATCTCTTCCCCCCCCTCCCCACCTGTCTCACCCAAGCACGTCTGCCCGTCTGGTCCCAGGACAGTTCCCGGCGCACAGCGGCACTCACATCTGGGACCTTTGCAGTCCACCTCATCACAGATATCATAGAAATCTGCACAAAACACACAGAAATGACATTAGTCAAAATGAAAATGCCTCCTAAACAAACAGGAAAAAAACTGTCACTTTGTTGTGAAAGTATGAGACCAATCATTTGTGAAAAAATCCAACTCCTCTGCCTTCTCCCACCCAGTACGCCCAGTGCTAACTACAGAACCAACCAATCAGAGCCAGGAGGAGGGTCTTAGCGCTGTCAATCACGATTGTGTAGCGCTGCTCACACTTTCTCCTCTGCTCTCTGCTATGTTCCAGCTCCTTCAGATAGCTAGTCTGCCATGAATGCTCAAGCTAGTTAGAAGCATGGCTAATGATTACAGCAGATAAACAGTTTTCCTGTAACTGTAAGATGCTTCTGCACTATTATTATGGTTAGCATCATATACATAAGCATGATTGACAGTGCTAACCCCTTCTCGTAGCTCTTGTTTTTAACCAGGAGCGACACATTTCTTGAGATGGCAATAGAAGCTCAGGGAGTCACATTGTAGCTTTAAGGAATCTGAACAACATCTGAGATGTTCTCTTACGGCCACAGTAAACGTGGAAGCAGACAGAAGGCCTGGGCAGGCGGTAGACAAAGTATCCTCCAGGACAGGCCTTCACATCAATGCTGGCGTTCCACTGGCAGCAGTTGTCCTTGAAGCTGGCGCAGACCGGCAGCGTCACGATCCCCTCATGGAGCTGCGGGTGGGTGCCGTTGAGCCAGACAGGGGCGTGGGTGCCACAGTGGTTCTCAGAGATGCAGAAGGTAGGCATCGCGTCCCCGGCCATGCCAGTGAAGCGGTACCACTCCCCAGACATGTGGCTGTCACACAGGGGCACGCTGGACGACCGGTTGACGTGGAAGTCCGAGTTCCTCCAAGGTTCGTTCAAGCTGATGTAGGCAGAGCAGGGGTCAAGAGCTGAGAAGAGGGGGTGTGCAACATCAGAGATATACCAAGTGTGAGCAGAAACCTTGAAATTATCACAGTCTGAAATAGCAACATCGTGTCCCTCGAGATAAGATATCAAAGGTGACCCATTACGCTTCCTAGAACAGGCTAGGATGTTTTGCTTGGGCTATACAAAACATGTTCAGTACATTTTGTTGCACTAAATTGTTCTGAGACAGAGACATTTCAGTCTGGTCAGTGTTACTATTTTCAGTTGTTTCAGGGCCTCTGGTAACTTTAAATCCAAATAAGCTGCTCGTGATTCTTCAGTTTACACTCCCACATGAAAATGGCTGCAAATATATGTTCAACTATACAACTGTACATCTTCGAAAAGTAGAAGTGGAGCCTCCTGTGCAGCCAAGAAGAAAGCAGCAAGTGGTTTCTGGATGGTAAGTCAACAACAAAACACTTGTCTTTTCCAGCAGCGCAGACAGCGGTAAAACCAGCTGACCAAACACCTAGCTTTGGTTGTTAGGTAGCGTGCAGAACTCTGCTGGGGTTGCTAGGTAACAAGATGGTGTTATTGGGTTGCTAGGTGAGGCGCCATGCCTGCTGATTTGCAATGTTACATTCAGAAGGCTTTTGAAAAGGTTCATTCTCCAGACACCAAAAAATATTAAATTAACACTAAAACCAGGTTTGAAAATGAGCAAAGTTGGCTAATTACACTGACGTTGGCATCAGATTTGAAGCTTTTTGGATTCAACTGCGTCTAATTATCTGTTCTTGAAATGTATTAACTGGTCAAAAACCAAACTTGATTATTCTTCACTGGACAGATTCGATTTAAAATACAATCATAGATTTATGGCAGAATATTGTAGCCTTTTTGTTAGGACCACCTGTGAAAAAATATGAGCAAAATCATTTCACACTAATTGCACATTTGCAAAATACAGTTGTGATTTGTTGAAAAAATAAATGTAAAATGAGGTTCTTGTCTTTCTCAATAGTAATTGTTGAAATCTGTTTAGGGGATATTTACGTTTTTGATCCATTTCCAGGCCTGTTTATATTTTTAAATCAGGACAGGTGCGTGATGCTTGTCCCTCACTGTTAACCCGGACTTTAAAGACAGCTCTGATGTTTTTGCTGTCAGCATGTGGTGGATTCTCAATCCATCCTGTGAGTAGCGATTGATAAATACATCTAAAAAATGTATTTGTTTTCTGTAATGCTCCCTTTTCCATATAGTATCAAAGCTGCCATATTTGCATTCTCTGAGTTTTGGTCTGTCCTTGAGATTTCTGGATTATCATAATGCAGAGCGTCTGACCCGGTTTGAGCCCAGTCAGAATTTCTGAAGGCTAAGGCTCATTTTTCACCAGCTTCCATCTGAGAGGCAGAATTTGACTCCCAGAAACTCAAAAACAGACTCATGCTGCCCATTCCTTACAGCCATTAGCTTTCACTCTTGGCTGATTCTTATGATCCTTCCCTCAGCTTGGCTCTCTAACGCTTTCCAAAGGTAATTTTCCAGTGCTGTGAGTTGTGGAGGCCACAGCCGTACTTTAATTCAGCTCCATTACAGTTGGATGGAAGACCGACATTTTGGAAATCAAATCTGTATTAGTGAGGAAAATATGTCACTTTAATTTAGCTTAATGTGAAACTAGATGAGACTCTTAGCTATGATGTTCTCTCCTTTAATTACACCCGAATCTTAATTGATTTGAATATATTTGTTCATATACTTCAGGAAGTCACTTTAAAATGTAAAACTAATCTATTATACATATTCAATGTAGACAGGGTGACGAGTTTCAAGAGTTTATTCTTACTAATTTAGACGATTATTGCTAGCAGTGAATTTAAAAAAAAGAAAAACCGTATTAAGAAAATCAAAATGTTGCATAAAATGAATAAAAACACAGTTTCGATAGAGATCCCTACCTATATAAATATGGGGAACTCGATAATTGTCCACTAAACACTCACTGAAAGTGGCTTTCATGGAAAGTGGAGTGGAAGAAAAAATCTTTTGCACAAGCAGCAAGTAATGAATGTTTGGTCACTTTGTATGTAATTATGACCGTGTCTGAGTTTCACTATTTGAATTGAAATACTGAAATAAATCACAATTTAAACATTTTATTCTCCTCTGTTTCTCTGTCTTATTTAAATTCATTGGCATGCACCTGCAGTTTAGAGTTTCTGCTTTGCCATTAGCAAACATTATAACTCCCTCTAAACGATCCGTCCTGCTCATTTGGATCCAACCAAGATAAATGGAAACACGGGGTCGGGTGTGACTGAGGTAAAAGCCAATGAGCTGTCAACACAGAACTCTTCATTCTGAAACTTTTGTCCATTTTCAGTTGTTCAGCTGAAAAGAAGAAAAGTGGAAGCTGTAAACAAAGTCCAGCAGAATAGTCAATAGTTTCTCTCCACTCCATGTCCTCTCAGCACAGTAATTAAGAGGCAGATGCAAAACAAAGAAGACATGACAAGCGTGGGTAATGCGGGCAAGAGTGAGACTGTTAATGAGTTTGTAGAAGGAACGGAGAAACAGCAGGAGGTTGATCTGCTCAACATCCTCAGAGACAAGATGGAGGCAGGGAACAGGTGAGCTGGTGACACTTCACCGACAATCTGCTCACTCAGCTTTATCTTAACTATTTACAGTATTCAGTAAATTAGAGCAGCTGTACGTCCTGATGAGTCTATTGTCAGATTTAAAGTAGCTTTTGAAAATGGACAACCTTTAAGGAGGTACTAAATATGGTTTTCATTATGACTGTTTCTTATTGGTTTGACATAATAGCTTAATTTTAAATATGTTTTTATTACCAGTAAGTGGAAAAATTTCATAATTAACAGAAATAAAGGTTTTCAAACCTTCATCTGTGTGTAATTAAGTGAGAATTAGCATTTTTGTTGTAACCTGGTGCTATCCATCTTTTCTCTTATTGTTTAAATACATAAACAGTAACAGGATACGCACAGCTGGCACTCTTTTCATATTTTTATCTGTAATTTAAACATTTATCTCTTTAACACCCAACTTAACAGCTCTGTGATACTTTATGTTTGTCCGTCACGTAAAAACGCACAAAGGTTACAGTTGCATTTTGTAATGTGTGGATTTAATTCAAATTATTCACTACTATGCAATGTTTGCCTACCAAATTTTTTTTTGTTTCTGATGGAAAAAGTTAAATCTGAGATGCTTGTTCCTTTCAGAAGGAGTAAACATGAAAACAACCTTTTATGGGATGAACGCGTAAACTAAACATGCAGCTTTTCCTGTCAGACCGTTCGTCTCATCTTTCGCCCTGGGGCAATAAAAAATACCCCCAACATTAACAACAATTTTTTTCCTCTGCTGGAGACATACGACTGACCCGAAGCTCTCCAGTTCCAGCTGCACAGAAGCGGCTGAGCGCTGACTCATGAGGACGAATGCTAATGCGAGCGTTAAATCTTCCAGATGGGGCCTGAACAACTGAGTTCAGATGAGTCTGAGTAGTGTTTACTTTTACCTTATTTATGTCTTGATGCCTTATTTTTATTCAAGTTTAGTTATTGATACTATAAAGCTGAAGGTTGCTATGATTTTACAGCATCTGTATTTAAAGTATTTCCTTCAGTTCTGGTATTCCTGGAAGAAATGTTCGTCTGTTATATGGATGATAATCTCTGGGTTTATTTCACTCAAGAAACGGACTGGAAAATGTATCATCATCAGAAATACTGAGATGGTTACTCTGTAAGAATACATAACCTGCATAAAATACGCATTTTTCCCTTCAGTGTCTGACAATAAATCAATAATTTTCCTGCTTTAAAACACTCAGCTCTAAACTGTTTCTGTTTATCAGAAAGAGAAGACAGGTTGTTTCACTACTTTACATTCACAAGTTTACTAAACGGTTTGAGAAAACCCAGACGTCGATGCCATTGCTTTGTAAGTTAACAACAATGAAGTTATCTCCAATCCCACCTTCGTCATTTCAGAGAGTTTTACAGAAGTGTAAACACGATGGAATGCAAAGCCAAAATGTGTGAATTAAAGCCAGAATATATTGTTTCAACATCCAGAGTAAAATGAGTAGAGCACCGGTGCTCTGCAAAGAAGAAGGTATTACATCAAATGCTACACAAAAAGCCAGATTACAGTGGGTTTTTTTAAGATATAGAGCTCAATTTTGGAGGCTAGTCATGAGGTTTGATGAAACTAAATTGGACGTGTTTGACCATAATTACTGTTACAAATTGTGTAAAGTAGTTTGCAAGTGTGAGATCAGAATCTTAACAGTGAAATAAAATGTTGTGTTGGGGTTTTGCTGCATAACCAATTGATGGACTTCAGATGACAAGATGGCATCATGAGGAAAGAGTATTACATAGAAATATTAAAGAAATATCACAAGTGATCAGTAAAGATGTTAATATCAATGAATCAAATATATCACTATATTACATACAAAGTTGCTCACGTGAGAGAAAAATAACGAGTTTATCAAGTGCGTGTAGAGATGTCTGGTTTCAACTCTTCACTGAACGATTCACTCACCTAGACCTGCAAGTCCAAGAACCTCCTGCAGAAGATTGAGAATAACCAAGAGCATCATGGTGGATCGCTTCATCTGAGCTCTTCACTTCAATAAGTTTACTTCTCAGGTCTGTTTTAAATAGCTGCCTCTTATCTGGGTCATTTTGGAAAGCCTCTTTCCCACCTTGAACTCTTGACCTTCCACTGGCCAAATCCTCCCATTGTTAGTCCTCTGTCCTTCCTTCATTTACACTAGTTATTTATTTGCTGTTGTGCTGGGAATGACTGGAGTGGCTGGAGGTTAAATTTGAAAATGATGCACATAAAGTTAACTCGAAATCCCAAAATTTAACTTTATTAAGTTGATTCAACAAGAGACCGTAAAGTTGATCTCGAACTGAGTTTTTATAGCTTCCTGTTGTGATTTTAATCACTCTACTTCATATTATGCAAGAAACATTTCACTCACAACTCATCTGAACAAAATATCTAATAAGGTACGTTATTAAACATCACAATTAATTACTTATAAACCTTTATTTTGAACAAAATATACTTTTTGTGCATTAGTTAACTTTGTTAAGCAAATAATACGAGAATTTATAGATTTATATGCCTTAATTTTGCTCATACGCAATCTATCTTCCAGTAAAACCAGATACTGAGGAGGAATTTATGGATTTCTATGAACATCAGCTGCACAATAAAAACAAAGACTCTCACTGGGACCATTAGCTCCAAAACCTGGATAAGGATTTTATTGATAATTGAATTACATTTCTCTTTTATACATATTTCATAAATGATACAGGATTTTACATTTTCTTTCTTTCTTTATTTTTTTGTTTTGCCAACATTACAGCATCATGTTAACTGGAGCAAACAAAATCAACAGAGTTGAATAGGTCCGAATGAAATACATGATCCATTCAATCCTACGGTCTGCTTCAATCTTAAGCATGTCCGGACAAAATCAATCACAAATTAAAAATCTGAAGCTCAACACACATCAAAAAATGTAGAATAATAATGATACTTTGGAGAAAACAAAGGCGAGGATGGGTGAAAAGAAACGATGGAGATGTTCCCAGATTATTTTTAAAGCATTAATCGGACGTCTCTCCTTTAGCACAGAGGCTCTCAGGCCTTCGTTGTTGGGATTTTTCACTTATAGGAGAGTGAGGACACACAGTCAGGACCAGGATACTGGGAATACATAAGATAAAAATGGACTGAATTTAAGCAGTTGGTTGGCTGGGACTTGGATGTCGTCTGGCAGGCTGGACTTTAAAGATCCAGCATCGCCTGCTGTCCCTTTTTACAACTAGGAATCTCTACAAACGACGTTCCTTAAATTATCTTTGCACGTATTTGAATAAATCATCTTTTTTTTTTCTTTTAGATAAGTTTCCATGTAAACATACATTCATGCAACACCCTCTTTAGCATAAGTTTCCCTATATTTGATATAGTTTGTTTAGAAAAAAATAAAGACGACAAACAAAAGGCAGTAAATGGTGGATGGTATGATTTGAACAAAAAAAAAAAAAGAAAAAAATCAGAGAAACTGATGACAGACAGAGAGACAGCAGAGGGGAGGAACCAGACCACAAACAGCCAACTATTACAGGATCTGAGTGTATTGTGTGTGAAAGCAGATATATTCAGGAAACATCAACTCTTACTTGTACTGACAAGCAGCAAAAGAATCACAGATCCAGAAACCTTCTTGCATTTTTGCACCACTTAAACGTTTTAAAATGCATTTCCACTTCCCAAAGAAACCCGTTTCTGCCTTTCTATGTCTCTGTCAGCCTAACGCCGCTTTTCGTTCAACTCTAAGATCTCAACACAGATTACATCATCTATTATCCGAAAGGCACAATTTCTCTACGCAATAACACACACAAACAAACACACACAATGCACCAGATAAGGCTCCATCCCGTCTTTAGATTTGCAAGGCTAATTAACGTTTCGAGCCCAAAGCATGCACTTTAATATGAAACATCCGCTCCCCAGCAGGACTCGAGCTCAGGATGGTCCTGGACTCCATGCAGGAGGATGTTGGGGGACGGCGCCTCCCCGCTGCACAGGCTGAGCGACAGCAGCTCAGAGTCAAAAACAACTGGTTTTGTCTTTGAGAACAGAAAGAAATGATCAAAAGTTATGAGGTTTGGACCAATAGGGGGCTCACTTTGTACTTTTGTCGATTCACGTCCAATATTCCTATGAAGTGTTACTCAAGCCATTTCTTCATGCCAAAACAAAAACAAAAACATTTTTTTATCACTTCACAAAGTATTTACATGAATTATAGAGATAAACGCGCATATAACAGTCAAATCTCACAGATAATGTTATATATTTTGTGTAAACTTCTAATTACACCATATTTCCTCTCATTTAGGTTCTGATCCCTTTTTGAACCAGTTGACTCGTATGAAAAAGGACAGAGTTTGATTCCTAATCAAAGCGAGATAACGCTGATCAGCTATCTGCTGGTAGATATAAATTATTGGAGTCAGACAACCAGTAGAACATGAGCGGGTAATAAATGCTCCTGAGGGCCCCGTTCGATGGCAGATGGTACCAAACGGCTGAAAGTGTGAAGGGATAAAATGGTGAAGGGAGCGAAATGCCGAGCCCCACCTGCTGGGGTCGACAAACCGGACCCTGAACAGAAGACTTTGCCGCTCTGAAAGATGTTCATGGAGTAAACATTCCCATAAAAGCTTTAGGCATGGGCCGGCTACCAGTACCAAGAGTTCTAAATGTTACTTTTTCAATGGAGCTAAAATTGTCATATGGTTCCCTACAGATTAAATCTTTTTTTGGGGGGCGGGGATGCTTTCCATTAATACTTTGCTTTTCCAGGTGTTACGGAGCACAGACTAGCACAAAGCTGCACACCACCACTCAGCTGGCTGAAACAAAAGACAAATTTGGCTTTTTGGAAATAGATATGAAACCTAAAGCAGTGCCACCTGCTGGTCTCTGTCTGTTACTGACTTGAGAAGATTGACTTATTAATTTATTCTAATTTGAATAAATAGAATGTGTGATAGGATAGTCACACTATGCTTAGATGTCCTTATTTTTCTATTAAATTGAAAACTGACCTGATTAAAGTCAGTGTTAAGTCAAATGTAAATAAAATCCTCCGAAAAGCATAATCGGTGCCTCTCTTTTAATATGATAAACAGAACAGAGTGGCAAAAATGTGCAGTATTTTGCTTAAAGCAGTCAAAAACTACTTTGAAATTTAGTGGGGTTTTATATGTGCTTGCAAAATCTTTAACAAACTTTAAATTGTTGCACTTATTTACTTTTATTGGTGCAGCAGGATCAATTTTCAGTTTTAAATCAACAAGATTAGGTCATTTGATATGTTTTTTTTGGTTTAAAGTTCAGCCCAACACAGTAAAGCCACAGCATTTTCTCTGACGTTTTCCTGCAGCGAGAACCTCATACCGGCCCATGCCTAAAGAAAAATCAAGATATGGTTTGAATTAACAATGTGTTGCAAAACTTCATTGAGATGCTGATGGACGTCAAAAGGATGCGCGAAAAGAAAGTGCCCAATTAAGTACAAAATTGCTATAATGCTCCTACACGTTCACAAGTTT
Source organism: Micropoecilia bifurca (assembly GCA_903067075.1). Classification (NCBI taxonomy): domain Eukaryota; kingdom Metazoa; phylum Chordata; class Actinopteri; order Cyprinodontiformes; family Poeciliidae; genus Micropoecilia; species Micropoecilia bifurca. The sequence goes on along the minus strand of CAEGAF010096665.1, from coordinate 58,428 downwards.
CTACTGAGGCCATACCACAGCATGCAGTCTACCCTGCCTTCTCACCGAGAGCAAGGGGGGGGGCGGCCATTACAGCAGCAGTGGGAGGAGAAAACTCTGACTTTATTCCATATCATCTTAGGATGAAAATTTATTTATTTTGCATGAATCGAATTAGGTTATACTCCAACATAAGGGCAAGTTTGTCTTTTTTTTTTTACTTCATTGGAGATATTGCACAACACTGCAGCAATGATTGGTTAAAGAGGTAAAGCACAGCATTATTCACATTGCTGAGAAATGCATGTATTGTGTAATTAAAGCCATTTTTCACCCTGATCTGGCTTCAGAGTTGCTTCCTCCCTCTCAGAGACCATGCACAGGAGCTCTTCTCTTGAAAATGTACGCCACATATATATTGTGCACTTGTCATGAAAATGTACAAAGCTATTAGTACAAGGTATTTCTTGAATACAGTGTAATGCTGTTAGTGGAGTCCTTTTAGGGGGTACCGGTGATTTTTTTGTAATGTTTGTCGGAGAGCTCCTCCCCCCACTGGAAAACAAAGAGAAAAAAAGACTAGCCTCTGGTCATCTGTTTGATTGTATACATATATACCCATATTTTTGTCATAACAAATATACTATGGCTTTCAAAATAAAAAGTGCCAAAATATTAACTTTTTTTTTTTTTCTGTTTGTTTTGGAATAAAAGAACACACAGTGATGTTGTTGTCGGTAGGACTCTCTGACTTGCGGCTGCCAAGCCGCTTACAGGACATCAACAGGAAGGGAAAACGAGGCGTTCCTGCTTCCTGCAGAGATACAGATGCTCCTGACGAAGGGAAGCTGCCCGTCACCTGGAGGAGGCGCGGCTCGGCGGAGAGGGAGGGGAGGCGGCAGAGTTCGGACGCAGGGAAACTAGAGTCTCCATGATGGTGCGACTGCAGTCAGAACTTCCTGTAAGCCTGTCTCTGGAGCCTGAACAGGCCGGGAGGAAGAGCGCGCGCGCGTGTGTGTGTGTTTACCGTCTCGTTTGGTGATCCTTCTTCAACACACACACACCGACTCAACAAAGGCTGCTCCTCGCCATGTTCCCTATCTCAGAGTGCCTACAAGCAAGCAAATTCACATTCATCCCTGCGGTTTACCGGCAGGTCGCCCCTCAAGAGTTTGAGGCTAATCCAATTTGCTTTGATAATCTTCACCATCTTCGTCTTCCTCTTCATCCTCCAGCTGTGAGAAGTCTTCAGTTTGAGGCATTCTCGAATTCCAACTATAGATTTTAGCCAGGAAAGAAGAAGAAAAAAATACAACCTTCCACAATAAACAAAGGGACAGGTAAAGAAAGAGAAGAGGATAGGAGAGAGTAGAGAGGGAGTAATCAGACACCAGAGGGGGGGAAGGGGAAGAAAGAGGGTCGGTTCCAGGAGATCAGAGATGAGGGGCGTCACGCTTGCCATCAATTTTTGTCGCTAGGCAGCTGCTGGATCGGGAGCTGGAGCTGGAGTGGATCCCTAAGGCGCTTCAGGTCCAGCTCCACCTGGACAGAGAGGAGAAATACAAAACACATATGACGATTATTAAGTTAAACTGGCAAAAACCATCATCTTTGAGCATCCACTTTCCATCATCTTTTGAAAATCTTTTGAGCAATGCGTTCATTCTGCAAAACAATTGCAGGACTTCTTAAAAAGATTCTTTAGTGTGTGTGTTAAAAGCAGGAAATGAAATCAGTGTTGAGATGTAGTACATTGTGTGGCACAAAGAAGACTTGGTTTTAGGGATTTTCGATGTAATACGTTAGAATAAACATTATATTGTGAGACACAAAGGGAACACAAAGAAAAAGAACAAATACTTAGAAAAAGAAAATAATGCACAACATGAGGATGGAAGGAAGGAAAAGCACAGAAAACAAAGGAAGTAAGGGCACAAGGGACACTAAAATAGTCCAGGAAGGAGAGAAGGAAGAAAAAAAAGAGCAAAATTTAAAGTTAAAGTTAGTAAAAACTGATATTTTTCTCGACTTTGGCAGGCCTGGGAAATACATAGATCTCATTCCAGTCTTTACTATATGTCATAGTAACTGTTGTAACTTCTCTACTTTGCACTGCAAATGCAGTAAATATATTTATACCCCTCATATCTGCTTACAGTCAAAACAACACACTCTGCCTAATTTAGCATCTGCTTGACAGCAAAAACAAATCAATTAAGATTTTCAGCAGGAGGCTAAATCCTCGTACCTCAGCGATGTCATCCTTCAGCTTGTTGTACTTCTCGATGTCGAAGCGTGTCCTCTTCACCCCCTTATGGAAGAACAGCAGATACTGTCTATCTCTAGCGTCAGGATAAACGTACTCCTGCAGGTTAAAGGGAGACAAAGATGGAGCACTTTGTAACAAGAACCCGTTCATCAGATGTTGTCCAGGCTCTGCTGCGAGTCCCTGGGATGGATCACACTGAGGGAAAAACACACTCCGTGTCCTTGGAGCTAAAGATTTGAGGAAATGTATGAAAAGTGAAAGCAGATTTCTTCACTCGAGTCCAAACTTTTTGTCATCAAGTCAAAAAGTATTCGTGTTCCAAAATTCAAATGAAATCAAGCAAATAAAGTTATTATTTACTGAAGATCCAAATTTTAAAAAGACTTTGCACGTCTGCTGCATTTAAAGAAAGGCCTCTGGTTTTCAAAATCTTGGGGTCTCGATTGAACAAATGTATTATTAGTACATTAAAACAGGATGTTCTTTCAAAACGCTTGCTTTAACTAGGCAGGTTTAATAAATTTGATCAAATCTGATTTGATGCAACAAAGTCGACTTTACAGTAAAAGTTTCTGGACAGACGGGATTCTACTTATTACAAAGGTTTTGTTATAAAAAGAGAAATACTTTGTGTTGTACTCAATATTTTTCATTATACGAAAATGATATTATTTTACTGTGGGTAAAAATAAAAAGTCTGAACATTTTTGAACTGCACAAAATCAGTCCAAATTTTTAATCATCTTCTTTTTACTTTTTTTACAGATTATTCACCATAAATCGGGTGCACTAGTTTCATCACTTGAAGATCCATTGCTTAATTCACCTTCTTGATATAATATCCAGTCTTACCTGACGTGTAAGCACAAAGTAGGCATACATTGCCATCGCAGTGCCATAAGTGATGAAGTAGGTGACGGGCTCCATGATATCCCAGGAGTATTCCCACCAGGTCAGCCTGGCCAGGATGCCAAACTGCGTCGCCATGTACGCCATGCCGCCCCACAGCACCCAGGTGGTGCGGCGCTCCGCCTTCTTGCTCAACTCCTCTCTCACCTGCACAAACACAGCAGCATGAAGTGCACAGCCAGACTTACAGAGAGGTCAGTCACTCAGTTTACGAGCTGGACAGGAGGCTTCAAACGACTGATAAAACATTTTAAATAAAGAAAAAAAGAAGCTAGCATTCATTCATGTAAATTCGTTTTCTTACAAATATTTCATTTTCGAATTATGTGACGGTTCATTCTGAGCACCACGGAAACCGCACACACACTTTGATTGGTAAAGCTGACGGACAAAACAGGTTCATGATGCACTGCTGCAAGAGACTCAGAGCTGATTCAGTTGCTGACTAATTAGGCATTTTATAAATGTTTTAGGAATCCACAGTGGAGTGTTGCCTAATTGCAGAAAATTTCTGTAAAATTATAGAGCATATCTAAAATATTTGATAGGAAATGCAGCTTTGAAAGCTGATAAACTGCAGACATTAACATCTGTGGTAAGGCTAAAACGGTTTCCATTGTGCGTATTAATCCATATTCAGGTATATTTGGTGTGTTAACTGTTAAAGTAAGTAGTTATCGGTGTTTATAGAGATCTCTGGGATTCAAGGGTCCATTTCTGCTTTCTTGCTGACATTTCAGTGATAATTACAGGGCATCTGTCTCTCAGTGGAGAGAGGAATCGTCTTGTACTTTGTAACTTGTGGGCTTGATGGACTCATGGGAAAGGCACTTAATCACAAGTTGCGACCCGACACATAGCTGTGTGTGCAGCTTGGTGAATGTGACAAAAGGTAAAGGACTTATAGTGGTTGCTATGACTAGAAAGCTGCTAAATAATCTGATTTAGTAATTCATTGTTTATATTTGGTGGAATAACCATGAGCTTATTTTTACATTTTGGCAGGACTGCAATAATTCAAACAATCCCATTAAGGAGTTTCAATGGAAAAATATTACATCATGCAACTGTTCTTTTGAAATTTATGTAGCGGATTAAGGCTTAATTATCATAAGATTAGCTGTTTTGTTTCGGTCACACAAATTAATTATCTCATTGCGAAGACTGAGGAAGAGCCCAGCTTAACTCAGCTCCCTCATCTCCATAGACGTCATGAAACTGACCTTTCTATAACTCGCAGCGCTTTCTGGGGTCTCTAACACCAATTGTCAAAAAGCTTTTAATGAACCTGCTCTAGGGGGCGCAGCTGAGAGTTGAGGTCCTCCAGTCGTCCTATCAGCTCCCGCTCTTTGGTGAGCTGGTGCTCCTCGATGCGCAGTGTGGTGTAGAGCTGCTGCACCAGAAACTTGACGTCATTTAGCCTCTCGGCCTCCTCGTGCGGCAGGATCTCTGCTCGAACAAATACGTAAACACGGGTTTAGTCGTGATCCAAAGACTCGACGCCATCCTTCGCTCTCTGTTGGGACGAACCTCTCCTTGGTGGTCGCACAGTATGAGTGGTGTCATTGATGACGAGCTTAAAGTCGTCCATCAGCAGGATGTCTATGCCAGTGGAGGAGGCGATCCTCGCTCCGTCTGTGAAAAAAAGACAAAATAGTTAGAGAAACAGCTTCGGTATGTCTTCTCACTGTGGAAAATCAGACCTGTTGAGTCTGACTGACAGCATTTGGATGTATGGATGTCTAATATGAATTTTTAATACAAATAAATAATAAATGTATCTTTTTTTGAAAGAATTAAATATAAATGGGATGTTCTAGTTTACATATTTCAGTGTGTTCTTAGTTGGTGTGTCAACAATTTTGTTTCTATTACAAATATGCACAAAACTTTGTCAATGTTCTGCTACTGTCTAAATATTATTTAATTATGGCATTATTAGCCTTCCGTAATATGAATTTTGCAATTGTGGTGTTTCCATTATGTAAAAATCTCAATTAAGATCACATGTAAATAAGTTTTTTCACATGATATCCTGACAGATTACTGTAAAAAATGATCTGTAGTGGCAAAAAAAAAATTCTTAAGAAAAACAAAACACCATGATGGACGTTTAACCCTAAACTGTGATTTATCCTGCCACCCAAGACCAACCAATTTCTAGTTATCATTTATAAACTGTGCTTGAAACACAATGGCTTCTTTCAAACCTTCCTGGATACGAAAACCTGGAAAACTGACATGTCTGGTTTGAGACGATGAAACATTTTCTCAAATATTTAAAAAGTGTGGATTCTTACATTTCAACTTTTCAAAGTTAGGCATAGTGATTACTCTTGATTAATCACAGAGCCAATTAATTTCTCAATTGACTGACAGCAGTGGTTCTTACCCATGGAGTAGATGGCCACCCGGTCGATGCCTCTGTCCTCCGCCTGCAGCTGCTGCAGGAAAACGCCCACACAGTCGCTCAGAGGCTTCAGGGTGAACTGGCAGCGCTCCCGCCTGGACGGCAAACTGACCGAGATCACAGGCAGACCATTCTGATACACCACGGTCACCTCTGAGAGAGCATAACAAGGAAGAGGGGTTAGAGAAAGGCCACAAGTACTCACAGGAGAATTTACAATAAAACAAACATCTGACAACTGATTGAACATTGTGATCAAGTGCTAAAAGTTGATTGAAAAAAAAAAACGGATTTAAGTCAAAAAAGTCAGGAAAAGAGATTTTAATTCAGAAACGATTAAATGCAAACTGCGCCCTGAAAAAACACAAAATCTGTGTAGTTTCTAGTTTTGTTGCTTGAAATAAGACAAAACTAACTTCCTAGTAACTTTTCAGAGGAGCTTGTTTTAAATCAATAATTCCTTAATATAGATTTTTTTTAAATGTCTAGTTCCACTGGTGGACTTTTTCACTTGGGAAAAATGTCTTGTTATAAGTGAAAAAAAAATCTTACAGTGGATCAATTTTAGGGAATTATTCACTTCAAACAAGCCCCTATATTTTGTTGAAATGCCTTGTAAGTTAGTTTAGTCTTACTGCAAATATTTTAAGATATTTATTCTTAAAATATTGTCCCACTAGACAAAACAAAATACTCTTTAAGAGAATTAGAATATGGTTTGGTGATTTGCTTCTGTTAGTTCACAGCGTTACACCACGCTTAGCAGCGTTTGGCACCAGTCAGAAAAACGCCTCATCTTTCTAAAACAAAGATGAAATTACATGCCACATGTCGGTAATAGGACTAGAAATCTACTTTTGACTCTAATAGAATCCGACTGCCATCAATAACGGTGACTGATGTAAAAGCTATTTGTAATTTTCATGTTGGTCTCAATAAATTACAAGCTCATTTAAAAGTCAATTTGTCTTCGTTACTCAGTTAAACAAGCAAAACTCAAATGTAGATTTATTACACACTTCAAGGCTTCATTTCTTTTCATTTTGATAATTACGGCTGACAGCAAATAGAAACCGTCCAAGTCTAAGAACATTTTAAGAAAGGAGCAATAAACACCAACATTTCTAATCAAGAAAATTAATATTAACAAAATATTAACAAAAGTTCACAAAGAGCTTTATTCAAGGATTTTAATGGAAAGATTAATTAAAGGAAACTGACATAACCTTTTTGTTAATATTTCATTTAAGTTACATTTGGTCCTACAGAAACCTTTAGTATGCAATTTACCAGCAATGTTGAATCTACATAAAATAAACCACATGGATGCACTGCTGATTTGTGAAAACAAGGCCTACGCTAATGAAAGCAGAGAGTTGCCGTCAGCCTCTTGACGTCAATTGCACTTGGTTTTTATTCCCACAGAATGGTTTATTTATATCTCTAGATGAGGCTCTTGTGACGATAAAAATGCCATTCAGGTACGCATCACAGCGCCGTCGCTCCCAGCAGATTCTCACAGCAGCAAAAAAACAAAAGGAAGACAAAAAAGACCAACACGGTGGACCCAAAACAGTATTTTCAAATTCAATATTTTTTTTTTCTGCTTGCTGTTAGCTTTATCTCCACATGTCGTTTTTAAACACTGCTGCAAGAATGGTTAATTTTTCCCAAACAGCTCCCCAGAAGCTCCTTCTTGCATAGTAATTATCTCTATAACACAACTCTATTGGTCCATAACCAAACTGTGGTTATAAAGAGCCAGCACAGCTTGTACCATTATCCTTCTGAATGGTCTCCAATGACAGATCCATGAATCAAGGCAGAGCCTGGTGAGGAGACGGTCCGGACTGCTGCAGTGAATCAGCACTTTCTCTGCTCGGTCCCCACACCGAGGTGAAGGATCATCGGCTGGCCGCTGCCTTCTGGGGGATTCTCTCTTTTGAACAGGTGCTCAAAGGAACAGACGTATAGACGTTTCATTTCACTTTATTGCAGGGGAATATAAGGGTTGCTCCTCGCTTGCACCCGTTTCCTTTTGTCCTCCTTTATCCTGCCATCACAGATTCACCGTTTGAAGTGTGGGGAGAATCTTGTGCTTGTCTGTGTTCCAATCCCACAGCTATTTAAGCCCCATTTAAAATCCAATCCTCCTGTTCTGCAGTGCTGCTGCCTCTTTCTTTCTTTCTGCCAACCAAAAAGGTGATTCCTGAGAGCAAAATCCACATTAATAATCCACTGGCCGCTAACTTCAAATGAGCCTCTGCAGTCTGATTAATGCATAACTTTGCTTTGGTCCACTTCTCCTTTGTCTCGGAACGGGAAGGGAAGGCAATTAGTTGGGAGTTTTGGCTTAAAGGGAACATCATGATGTGACTCAAAGGAGGGCTTACCCCGTGGAGCAGCGGAGGAACAAAACAATCTCTGCCCAGGCCATGAGGGGGCGCACTTCCAAACCTGCAGATAGGAGAGGGAGAGAGAGGAAGAACATTTTCAACACAATACTCTCATCTGACACGCTGATAGTGAGACTAACCAAATAGGTTGCTGGACGATGTGGCCACTATTTTGCACTTTTCACTACACATACTGTAGCTTAATTTGTAAGCTTTAATAATAATCCTATTTAAAATTTGTTTCTGTGGCACGAAATGAGTTTTATTTTGTAGCAGCGGAGTCAAAAATGGTTCTTTGAATGGAAAAGGTTGCTGACCCCTGGAATAGAGGGATAAATTGAGAGGAATGGGTGAAATAATGAAATAATAAATGGTTAGATGGACAGAAGGAATATCCTTCAGAAAATAATTCCCCTCCTCTAGTCTGTTTATTCTATACCTAGTATGTAATGATATTATAAAACTGACTGAATTAAATTCCAGACTGCATAAACTCTGTTAATATATCACTCTAAATATCCGTCCCTCTGGTTTTATTTCACAAAACAGCATCCAAATTGTGCAAACCAGAGCCCCACCCCAGGAAGGAAGATTAATGGATGCATCTGCAGCTTCGTTTTCACACAAATAATGTAGTCATAATGAAACAAAATACAGCTAGGCTCCTGGCATCTCAAGTAATTACTCCAGTAGAAATAACCACTCCCATCAAAAGAAAGAAAATAAAAAAGAAACAGAAAGCAAGGCCACCAAAATGCAGCCTGAATAACAACAAGTCATGAATTCTACTGTTCCTGTTGTTTTTTGTGCACAGCCTGATATGATCTCCCTCACAAACGATGCTGCAGATGTTTTAAATTAAAAGCAGCCCATCACAAATTTAGGCGTAAAACCCTGGGAGAGACGCGACTGTCATGACTCCTAATTTCTAAAAATTACGGCACAAAAGTGTCTCGCAATAAAATCAAAGAAGCGAAAGAGCTGAGGGGAAGCAAAACCTCCTTGATTAAAAGTCATGCACACATATGCTTCCCTGTCAAACTGCTCTTTATGATTAGCACCGTTCGCTAACCTACCATCTAAGCAAGACAAAGCACATCTTTAAGGCAATGCTTCCAAGCAGATTTCCATCTCACTCACTCTGTGTACATACAGTGTCTGCAACAGCAGGTTAACTGTGCTTTAATATTAGATTTACAACATGCACGCAGTCCCTGGTGGAGGTGAACCACAGCAGCAGACATTTAGGGCTCTCAGCGCTTCACCTTTACGACCACAAAGAGTAAAAATATCTCGGAGCAGAGCAGCGCGTTTGTGTGTGAGCTCCTACAGCAAACAGCAGTCGGGGAGAGATCCTGCAGTGGGATAACCGGTAAACCCAGCATCCACCCGAAACACGCAGCCAATCCACAAACTGTTTATGCTCCCAGGCATCTGTCCTGTTTCGCTGCACGGCGGGAATTACACAGACGTCTCTGAGTCCTACGAAGTGTAGAACTTTTGAAGATCCAAAATGATTTCATTGCTAAAAAATGGGTTTCTAAACAATTTTTTTTGGTAAAATGTTTACTCATTGTTAGTTTGTAAGATAAAGTAGCCTCTCTGTTACATTTCCTCAGTATTTTCCCTTTAAATAACCTCATTCATAATTCCTTAATGTTAACAATCTTGAAGATGTCTAGACATGGAAATATGAGCGGTTTTGTTCATTTTTAAGATTTCGAAAATTTTTGTAGATTGGTTTCCAGAAACATGTAATTTCTACACCCATTTTCACAACAATAGCAACAAAACACTTCACAATAAACATCTGGAAAAAAATTAAGAGACCACTTAAAATAATCAGTTTCTCTGATTTCAATTTCTAGTGGTATATGTTTGAGTAAAATGAATATTGTTATTTTATTCTGTGAACTACTGACAACATGTCTCTGAAAGGTCAAGCAAATATTTAGTTTTTATTTTCAGAAAATGAGAAATGGTCAAAATAACAAAAAAAGACTTCCAGTCCTCAAATAATGCAAAGAAAACAAGTTAATTTTCATTTAGAAATAACAATACTAGTGATTAAACTCAGGAAGAGTTCAGAAGTCAACATTTAGTTTTATAACAAGGGGCTTCTCAATGGGCTTCAGTGCTTGGGCTCTTATTTTCTTCCAGAGTTGTATGGCTGAACATTTTGTAGCGGTCAGGGTGTAAATATGAAGGGTGGCTACAAACATTATTGTGACAACTATAAATGAAATCATAAGACATGTATCGTGATAAACGATACATCTTGAGAAGAACAAAGAAGACCGTCCACATGTGTGAGAGCAATTGCCAGCACACCGCAGCAGCTCCTGTGTGTTGGCACTGTAAACGAGAAAACCCATTGCCATCCCACGGCACCAAGTGGAGCCCAAACAGTGATTAGGCTGCTGATCGAATGACATGCTGGGAAATGGCTTTTGGCCAGTCTGGAATAACTGCACCATCTGCAGAGAGCCGTCCAAGCTCTGCTTTTCTCATTCATTAGCTTCTCCTGTTTGAAGATTTCACAGTCAAACCTCCCACGCAGCCCCGACTCGCCACGGAAACATGAAAATCGCACGCAATCGCGGCCCGGCCGGGTGTCTGCGCAGCGACACGTAGCCGTGCGCGAGCGCAGCTGGCGCGGGAGCACACTTGTGTGCCCGCCCGTCTGCTCGCCGGTCTGTTTTGTCAGTTGTGGTTGGGGAGCGGCTGAGCAGGACCTCACCCCCCCCCCCCCCCGCCCTCCTCTCTCTCCCTCCCCAGACAGGCAGCCACTGAAACGCAGCCTGAAATATTTAACAGTGAGGGAGCAGTCAACAGCACAGCAGCCTTGGAATCAATCTCTCACTGCCGAGCGTTCGGCGGCGAAACAAAGAAGCAGCCTTCAGTGGAGGTGATGGGCAGATGAGCTGGAGAAAGAGAAAAGAGGCGAGGAAGGACAGGAGGAGGAACGAGTGAGGATAAATGGATGATGGAGTAGAGGGGTGCGAGTCACGAGTGTGCTTACGCTTCCAACCATGTGCTGCTCATACTGTACCCTGCAGCACACAATCCCTCCTCTCTGAAACGTGACTCCGCTTTGTGAAATAGAAGAGAGGGGGATGAGGAGCTGGAGGGAGAGGAGAGAAGGAGGCGGAGGGAGAGATGGGGAGGCTGCTGATCACTGCAGCAAAGGAATCCCTCGCCTTTCAAAGGGGGGGTTGCCCCTCGAATTCACCCTCCCTTCCCCGCATCCCAGACTAACTCGCACTGAATCCTGATGTTCCCTTTACTGCTCCTCCATCGTATCTCATCTGCATTGCGCTTCACCTGAGCTCTCACTTATATCGGAGCGCTTCCATCCGTTTACAATAATAAACTCCCGTATGAAATCAACAAACAAGCCCGTCACATTGTGCTTCAGACACAGGAAGAAGACGGTGATCAAAACGGCTCTCGCGTCAGCGGGAGACGGACCAGAGACATGACAGCGCTCTGCAGCGAGGATCAATCCCCTTTTCATACACCACCAAGTGCCATTATGCTGCGGACAGACGGAGGAACGCTGCTGACATGCAGTCTTACAGAGAGAAAGAGCTGCAGCTCTGTGTGTTTACAAGACCTCCCCTACTGTATATGTGTAACCGTTTCCATTTGTTGAGTGAATTCGCAGCAACATAATCACATTCTTGTTCTCATTTCAGTTGTGATTATGCATATGGGGATATATGCAAGATTTATTAGTTTCCTCCTTCTCCTCCTCCGGCGCGGTCGTACTCAAAACAACAAAACACTGTTAGCAGCAGATTTGAGGAAAATGAATAAAACTGGGTTATTTATATGATGCTTTCTTATGCTATAGCTTTGCACTGAAAGGTTGCAAAGTCAAGTCTGGGTTTTGATTGGACAATATTAGCACAATAAAGGACAGATCACCCCAGTTGAAAAGTCCTTACAGCTCAGAGAATAGACTTTAAAATATTTTTGGTACCTTATAAAACACTGAATGACCAAAATGATAATACTCAACAATAAAGATCTGCTGCTGTTGTATCTTTCAGATCTCTAAGGTCTTCTGGTTCTGGTTCTACCTCACCAGAACCAGAACCAAACATGGAGAAGCAGCATTCAGCTGCTATGCAAAACAGCCTAAACACTGATTTCCTTTAAATCCAGAGGGAAAACCCGCCTGTTTAGAGTTGCTTGTGATAAGTAGGCAGCCAAACATTGGTCAACATATTTGTTGTGTTTATGATTTTTGTGATGCTATTTGACAAAATGTCATGTCAAATAGCATTTTTAAAAAAAAATGTTTTGATGTTTGTACCTTTACTTCTCGTCTATTTATCAACTTCTTTTTATTTCTCTTTTACACCGTCTATGTAAAGCCCCCCGGAAAACGTCCCAGTTAGACGAATCAATGCGTTTTAACTAAAACTCTGAGATGTGAGAATCCTTGTTAAATGGCACTTTAGCTAAAACTCTTGAGGTGTGAGATGTTTAACTGAAGCCCTACAAAGGGTGCAGGTTTTAATGTTTTTATCTTTTTCTTTTAAAAAAATTCTCTTTGTCCTTCTATCTGTTTATTCACTGTCACATGCCGTTTTTATTTTAATTATGTAAAGCACTTTGAAATGCCTTGCAGCTGAAATGTGCTATACAAATACAATTTGATTGATTGATTGATTGATTGATTGTAATTTGTTTCATAGTTGGTGACTGGATGTTTTGATGATGTAAAGCACTTTGTACTGTCTTGTAGCTGAAATGTGCTGTACAAATAAACCTGTTGCACTGTAGATCCGACTGTAATCAGGGCCGTCTCCATCCAATAATATAGGAAATCTGTCCGATATCAGCCAAAAAACAAATATCGGATTACATTGACCTGCATCTAGAATCTCTGATAGAATCACTCTGCTCCAGCATTAAGTCCGCCACAGGATTTCTATCCAGCAGGGATTGTATCCTACACGCAAACCCACTGGTTAATAATAAATGTGTGAGTTGTTCTCACACTTATTGACTATTGTTCTTTGTTTGAGTCGTACCACTTGATCAGACCTTTTATAATTTTCCACATGATAAAATAAGTAATAAAATGAAGCATAATACTTTGATATTGTACGGGTCAATATCTGTATCAACCAGTACTAAAAGCTGCAATATTGATATTGTATTGGAAGTGAAATATTTGTATTGGAAGACAACAGTAGTTTGTATTTATGGGTTGTTGCCCAGTTGGAAGGACCCATCTGTCTCAGTGTCAAGTCTTGCACAGTGCTATATTTCTGTATCTCACAGAATTTTACAAAAAATTTGTCCAATATCAATATTCATATCAACTTTAATACTGATGCATTGAACTAAGATGAGATATTTACAGCTGGGAAAAGATCCAATCCTGCTTTAGACCTTTAAGCAGAGCCCTACATTGACACCAGTAAACTGATAAATTCATGCAGCTGTTTGGATTTTGCATCCCTAGCAGCAAGACGATTTTATTTGGCAGCGTAGTGATTTTTAAGGTCTTTATGGGTTGAGACTTAGCTCAAACAATCTCCCACTCTGACACCAACCTTAAAGTTACAATTTTACCTCTGGTGCAGTTTTTTCCGAGTGGATTTGTTGGTGTGGATGCCAAGTCTGCAGGTCAAGGTAAGCCAAAGCACTTGAATACTGGACCGAAGTAGCTTTTTCAATGTGAAGTGAAGCTTTTTCCAACAGCAGATTATAACTGCTTTGTATTGCAGTTTATTTCTTTTACCTTTGATGTTTTCAGTTGCTTTTAAGGATATCAGACGTGCAGTGTTCAGAATGAAGTTTTAGGCAGAATTTAAAAAAAGCTTCTTCACAGTGATGGTTCATCTTGTGCTATCAGGTGTTGACAGCATGTTTAAAAGAAGTGCAAAAACATGAGTCAAAAGTCTAGTTTTTTAGTTGCAGTAACAAGATCTATTAGAAAATTGAATACAATTATTCAGCCTGCTATAGATATAGATGAAATCCTCTGCATCACATATGTGATGGTTGTTGAGAAAATATGGCGATGTCAAGATGCCCGTCTTTCATGTATATCTTCAACATTGAGCTTTGAAGATTTATTTTTGTTTCTTGTATTCACTGTGTACAATAAGATAAATGCAGATCCTCATGCTGCCTTGTTTGTCACACTTCTAGTTGTTTTATACTTTTTATTTATAGCACTCACTATATGGGTGAATTTGGGCCAGCAAATATTTCCTGAAAGCCTTTTCTGAATTATTAGGATGAACAAGCATTTACTTTTCATCCTAATGATTTAGGATGAATTATTAGGATGTTTTCTTGTCTCTTCCAGAGACAATAGCTTCCCTGTCAACTCATGTTTAAACCACGGAGAAACAGGAACGCTAATTTAAAGTCTCTAGATAATTACTCTTATCTCGCAAAGAAACAAAATACAGAAATGCCTAATTTATATTTATATAAATATCGTTAGTTAAAGTGAGTTGATACCATAATTTCTTCGTCTCATTGTAATGATTTAGAAAGGAAAACCAAAAATCTTTACTGACTATATTAACGCAACATTCTCAGTAGTATTGTCCATTATTATTTATTTTAAATGATAATTCAGCTGGGTTGACATGAGATGATATTTTATGTTAAACCTAATGCTGGCTGACGAGTCAAGACAGCACTGACCTTTCATCGTTCGAGCTTTGTTTCCATGCAGGGATCTCAACAAATAATGACACTGCAGTTTCAAAACCTCTTCCCTACACCTATCCTTTTAACTCCAACTCAACAGTAGGTGCCAAGCAGAGCTTATACGTTGCATCTGGGTAAGTGCTGAACAGACACCAATATTGAGAAATAATGTTGCTGACATAACTCCCACTTCATGGTGCCCTTGAGGCTGAGTGGCAGAAACTGCTGTCTCTAAACTACACGACTGCTTTTATCTCTGTGGTAATACGCTGCCCTGAGCTGTCGCTAGGAAACACATAAAGAACAATTTGCACAAAACATTGTATGTCAAATCTCACATCTGAAGACAGTTGAAAGTTAGGAGAATAGTCGTCAGAGGAGAGCATCCCACAAGCACTTCATGCAGGCCACAGTAGAAAGAACAAACAAGGGGTGTAGTGACGTCATGTTATTAAAATACTATGACTTTCATCCCCCAAAATATTAAGCTATTCTATGAGCCTAAGCTAAAAAATGTAAGCCCTGGGAATTAAGACTGATTTTAGCTTGACAACCTGCACTGTTGTTAAAGTATTCTATACTGAAGTAATACTTTTAACTTCCCTGTGTTGCTAAATGATCAGTAAAAGATGCTAGTTGGGCCAGCTAACACCACCGGGTTACAAAGCACTGAAAAAAAATCTTCCACTGATTTTAAATCTACTGTGTGACAGAATTTTAAATAATAAACAGAAAATAATAATGATAAACTGGGAGAAACTATATAAAAATATCTGTAAGCACAAAGAACAACACGTCTGGCTAACCGTTAGCCTCTAACGTTCACATCTAGACTGCGACAATATGCTGGGTTTCTGTCTAAACTGCCTTTAAAAACTGCAATAAAAATGTAAAATATCTAATCAGACTAGAACATATATGCCTGTATATAGGCCTAAAGAAAATGTTTTACACAAAAATATCCAACATGCTGTGAATGTAACAGAAATTTAGGCAGAAATCAAATTACCTGTTAAATAATCTACCAGCATGATGTAACATAATCATCATAACAGGTAATGTAAGAGCAAGCTTTAGAAAAAAAAGAAATAATTTAAAGTAAAACTATTTTAAGAACATGACATAATTAAACTTAGTATGCAATTATAAATAGATTTGACAAAAAAAATAAAAGCAGTTTTAGGTGCAAAGTTTGCAGAATATCATATTTTTAAAGTTTCTTCTGTGCAAGGAAAACATGTAATAGTCTTTTTTCAAACAGTTAATTGGCAGTGTAAAGCAACGGGTGGGGGAGGGACAGTGCTGCATACTCAATACTTTTTACATCTTGAGAAAACGTAGGTTACGCCACCATTTTCTAAAAATGAAAGCTACAAAACAAAACAAGTCAAGCCTGGACCAGATTTTGATAAACTAATTAAAGATTCTTTATAACACGGCTTACAAAACCTGGACTCTACCTGTGAAACAAACAGAAAATGTCATTAAAGTTTTCTTCTAAATTATTGCCAAACACTGATTTTCAATCACAAAGTAATTAGTTACACCAGAAGTATCAATGTCAAAGTCACTCAAAGAGGGAAGGAAACTGTTTCAGAAGAATCTGCATTCTGAGATAAAGCAATCTAATGAATAAAACATGAAGAGTATCAGCAGCGTCAGCTGAGACCCTACTGACAACACTTTGTGGACTTTTGTGCTTCATCAGGGACAACAAAGGAGGTTTATGAGCTATTAAATAGAAAATGCACTGAGTCAACCTTCTTACTTGGAGCCATGGGAAAGTCTTTCATTAACCCTCGAAGAGGTCCAAGCTTTTGGCTTGTTGCCTTTCTGGCTTTATGATTCTTTTATAGCATTTTAGGAGACTGCTGACTGCAACACGTTTAAATTTCTTCTGATCTTTTCTTCTGTAATGTGCAAACAACCTAATTTTAAAGTCACTACCAAAATTGTAAATTTGAAAAAATATAATGGATTATTAACAGGTGAAGTTCTTAAGATTTTAAGGTTCTACGTATTTGAGGTCGACAATCCACGGCAGTATACATCCTGGCTTCAGCAGCCACTGGAGTTAAGCACTAAAACATCCAAGGCTGAATTATTTGCATCTTAAATGTAACTAAATCATTGTAGAAATAATTCCCAATGCCAGATAATCAGCTTGATTTTTGCGCCTCTTGTGATGCAATCAACACCAGTAGAGCTGAAGGTGTTTATTCAGTATCCTTTTTGAAAATCTATATTTCGTCAAATTCTGCTACATTTTTTTAAATATTGATGGATTTTTAAAGCTAAAAACTAAATAAATTCTAAATTTAATTTCTCTACATGGGTTCCTCCTCTCCTCCAAAACACGTGCCTTCTCTCTAAAGCTCAAAAACACACCTGTGTCCAACTCTCTCGGTTATCTGTACACTCGCATACATTCCCCATTCTCTCATAAATGAAGAGAAATGAGCACACACACACACAGAGGGAAAGAGAGAGAAGGTAGCCACTCAGGATTTGCAGAAAAAGAACAAGAGACCGAGAACGGTAACAGAAACACCTAGCGCCTCGGCGGTGATGAGCTTATGTAACAAGAGAAATCTCTGCCTTTTTCTCCAGATTGTGTTGCTTGCCTCGTAAAAGCCATTAGCAGATGTAAAATGTGCAGTGTCATTCTTTGAGAGCCTCGCCGCTAAGTAATCTCCGCTCACGCGCCGTGTGAGGGAAGCCGTGACGGAGCACGCCGTGCCCTGTGAAAGCACCCGCTAATCTGTTCGCGCCACTGCAATGCAGACTGGAAAACAACTTTCCCCCAATGAAGCCGTCAGAAACCCGAACCCCGTCACAGCAAGACATAAATAACTCCTGCTTAATCTTTCACAGCGTTTCAATAAACTGCCTTTCAGGCTCGAGAACATGCTTTGATTAATTAATTCCGACTCATGGCCTGCCTAATCCATGGGATAAGATCTCAACTGTGGATGAATCTGTTCCTCGACATATGGGCCAGTTGCAGTGTAATCGCCATCCTTCCAGCACACATTTACACACTCCTCGTTGGGACCAACAACACTGGAACATGATGCATTATTAATAAGCAGTGCAGGTTTTACCGCCTGTGATTAGAAGACAGGCAGCCGTGCGGCACGCTGCTCTGCAGGGCGGCACCTCCAAGGACTGAATCGTGCCAAGACGCAGCATCTGCACGCGCTGAATCGCCTCTGAAATAAGAGCAGCTTAAAAATTGAAAACCGTGTTTGCATAAATTATGTGTACATATTTGCACATAACGCATTAATTGCATGTGTGGTCAGTCTGCAGGCACAGCGAGACCTTGCTCGAAAGCTTATACACCAGATGGCACTAGCCTCTAGTTTCAGTGTTAATTTCAGTAACACAATGTTCAGCTGAGAGGCAAAACATTTTACTCTAGTCATTTCTCTTCTTCCATTTTTCTCTCTTTTGAAGGAAAAGTGACCTCAGGGGTATTTATCGACAGGCAGCCAAAGGTAGTCGCGTTTTCAAATGCATGATAAACACCAACCCTGACCTCATCGATGAGCAACAGGGTTGATCTGGAGACAGAAGCGTGAAAAGGTGGGGGGACTGTGGCTCCTTTGTTTCACAAGTATTCCACATAGATCAATTCCTGCTACGCACGCACTACTGAAATATTATTTCTAAGCCTGCCACAGTAAGCAATAAATCACATGATGTATTAAAACAAGCTTAATTTCCATTTGCATTTTTGTTTTTCCCATGCAGCTCTCCCTTTACTAAAGACTAGATGAAAAAAGCTCCCGTCTTGTGAATTGGTCTCAACTAGAGACCAAATATTTTAAAGGGCAATTTTGCCAGAGACTGCAGCATACATTTTATTTTTCGTTTTGGTTGTTTCATTTATTTATTTTGGAGATTTAAAATGCCTCCCAGTTCCAGTGTTAAATGTTTCTCAGGTTTGTACACACCAGGTTTAATTTCTGTAGTAAAACTTCAGATACTGCTTTGGAGGATTCACAATGGTTGTTTTTCTGAAGCAGTCGGTTTGCTAGAAATGTAAGCGTAGTGTTTTTTTAGAGATTATGTACGTGCAATATTATGCCATTACCATTATATTATTTGAAAATGGTCTCAAACCAAAATGTGTTGCAACTACATGCTTCTGCAGAAGCTAACACAGGAGGAGAGTAGCTATGTGAAATGGAGAGAAAACTGCAAAGTTTCTGTGAAACATCAATCAGAACTGTCATTTCGTGCCAATTACATACAAATTTCTATAGATTAGTTTCTCCCAAAGCGCAAGCATATGTGCAATGAGTGCATATTTATGCGCCTTAAATATTCATTGTGTCATATATATTTTAACAGTCACTTATGGATAGAAATAAGGCCTCTGCTACACTGTAAATGACTGATTTTGAGCTTTTTAATAGGTTTGGAAAGAAATATTTGCATTATGTTATGCTCAGGTACAATTAGCTGCTTTGAACAAAACTATTTGTATTCAGTCACTCTACTGACTAAGCTTGCATTTAAAAGATTTACAAACTTCTGTGTGGCAATTAAAGCAAAATTTATGGTTATTTGTTTGCAAAAGAGGTTTCAACATTTTGCTGTTAAGATCCAATTCTGGGTTCTTAAAGTATTTCACTTCAGCTTGTGAAACATTACTCAGGTTTGTACACACCAGGTTTAATTTCTGTTGTAAAACTGCAGCTATTGCTTTGGGGGATTCACAGTGATATAGTTGTTTTTCTGAAGCAATCTGTAGCAACTTTCATTGCTTTGTTTTCTTATATTGAACGTCTTTTTCTGCTTTCTTTTTTTTTTAATCCTTGTGCAGGCAACCTTCAGCTTACTCTCCTTGGTGTTGAGCTCCCACACTGAATCAAAATGAAAAATATTTCTTCTATAACTTGATCTCTTAAATGAATCTCCCAGAGGAAATGGAGAATTTTATTCATCGCTGTTTTTCCTGTAACCTCAAGATGTGACGTACCTCAACAGAAGCTCCAACTCTTCACAAAATAAAAAAGACAAGAAACTATGTGCTAAGTGAGTTTTCAGAGATCATAGGGTATCAACATGGACATGAAATTTTCCACTTCAAATATCCAACTATTAACTGCGAAATGAGGGGGGAAAAACCTCCTATAGAAACTATAAAACTACCCGACGGGGGACTTGTCTTTTTCAGATTTTTCTCAGTGAGCCAGACAGAAGGTTGTGCATGAAAATCCCAGCAGATCAGCCATATCTTTAATACTTATCAACCCGCCTGAAACCAACCACCAACAAAAAAAAAAAAAAATCACATTTCTTTCAAATTTCAGCAACTTGTTTCCTTCACATCAAGATCCCTAAATATATTGAGTTACTGCAATGTGATTGGCTGATCTGCTATTTGTGTTAACAAGTAAGGTGACAGCTATTAAGGATAAGCTGAAGACAATGGATGAATAGATAAAACCATACAAAAAAAATCTAAACCAAAAAGCTTTTTAATTTTCCCTGGCATATTTTGGGCCTCCTCTGTGGATTTAGTGGAATTAATCTGACACTTAACATGTGAAGCAGACAAAATTCAAGCCACAAACACAGTGGATTCGCAAGGTTGTTGTTCTCAAACAAAGGAGCGTTAAACTACAACATGTGACTTTTCCTGTCTGTTAGAAAGTGACATTCAGGACTTCATACAGTATCTCACAGGCAGTTGTGACTTCCTCCTGAAGCAGCATCTGTTATTTATGAAGCAGAGCCTGGGAATAACTTGAGAGGAATCTTCTTCCCCTCTTTCTCTGGTCCTCATTTTTTATTTTTTTTATTACAAGACCTATAAAATGAAATAATTTATAAAAACTAAAGCTCACATCTAATTTCCAGCCAAGTCAGGGCCAACTCACTGGCTATCTGGCTTCATTAGTGCATCCAAAAGTCTTGAAAACTGAACTCAGAGTCTTGCTCGCTTGGCTGAGTCAGGGAGTCGACACGTTATTCTCAGCATCTCTGTGAGCCACACACAGCATGGGCACGTGTTGAAGCACTGGCATAATGAAAGCATCAGACTTGTAGTCGAGCAGACACTGCACAAGGAGTTGAAGGGAATTGGACGACATCTGATTCATACAGGAGGCGTTCAAGCACAGATCTCTTCATGTTAGCATCCATACCAACAGCCTTCAGTTAGCCTTAAATCTTAAAGGTGAGCTTAGGATATATAGCTCGGTGGCATATAAAAAAACAGGATAATTACTTTTTCTGCATAAAATCAATCTTATATAATGACATTTTAGTTCACTTGGTTCTGCTTGCTTTGAGCTTCTTTTAAACTGAGCTGTTTTAGGGCATCTGGCCACTTTAAATCCAAACTAGCTGCTGCAGTTTGGATTTAAAGTGCTGCTTACCAATTGAACTTTTACACTCCCACGTGAAAATGACTCCAAACAGATGCACAATTATAAAACTGTACATCTTTGAAAAGCCGAGGTGGAGCCTTATTCAACAAGAACACATCAATGATAAGTCTGAATAGTAAGTCAACAACAAAATATTCGTCTTTTCCAGCAGCCATTGTACATAATATGCAGCGGTAAAACCAGCTGACCAAACATGCAGCATTTCTGCCTGGGTTGCTATGTAACCGGCTGGGCTTAGATGGGGTTGCTAGGTAACGGCATTGTATGACTCAACAATCGGGGAGACTTTTGAAATGGCTCATGCCAAAAAACAGCTGGGAGAGTTTTTTTTAAACTCTTGGGCTGATTTTAGAAGCAGCTAAGAACCAAATGGAAGCAGAAAGACATGGAAATCGTGAATTTTGAATAATAGGTCTACTCCCCAGATACATTCCTTTAGCTGTTAAAATGCTGAAGCAATAAATCGATGACTGCTATTGTGATGTGTACCTTTGTGCTTAACTCTCAAATACTTCTGACTCGCCATAAATCTCTCTTAGAGAAGATTATTTTGTGTGTTCATAAAAAGAATCCAACTCTAGGATTATTTTTCAAGCTGTTGACAGCAAACGCAACACTCCAGGCTCCTCACAACAAACATCAAACATTCACAGGCTCTGTGCCACCAGGCCACGTGATGAGCAGCAAGCCTTCATACACACTTTGGGCAGTTTGCAGAAATAAGTCAGGTCCCTGTGAAGCTCCTGTTATTCTGCCCACCTGCAGAGCAGCCGGAGGAGACGTCGCAGTGGCCAAATTACCGTGCTGTCCGGCCACCAGATGGAAGACGGCTCTGGGGGCGGACCAGTACTCTGGACCCGACATGACGGCCAGGACTTTGACAGCTCTGGGAGTCACGCCGAGCACAGAGTTCACGAAACTGACAGCACTGAAACAGGTCAAGTAATGTCTCCAAAGGATGAGCCGGTTACCGGCATGCAGGTACAGCAAGGTTTTAAAACGTTATGGCTGCAAAACCAAAGAAATGTTACGTAATATAATTTCTACACTTTAGAGGCCTTTTAATAAAATGCCAGAAAAAGTGTCAGTGACCCTCTCCTTCCAGTACTTACTCACAGTCAGTCAGGTGGCTGAGAAAATGTCACTGTGTTCTGAAGAAAAAAGCAACTTGGCTGTTTGGAAGCGGTTACACTGCGGACACTAAGGCTGCAGTGTTGGCTTTCTATTTTTACATGTTTGATGGGATGTAGAAAACATGTCATGCAAATCCACATTGGTCAACAGAGAATTCATGAATTGTCTTTGCTTTAGTGGTGATTTTGAATTGTGTGTGTAAACTGGGATCAATGGAGTGGAATTCACAGTGTTCTGCTGCGTCCAGACTGGGTATGTTGATTTTTCACCACATCTCCATTACTTATGTATGTTTATTTTAAAATAACTTCCCTGACATTTTAATACTCAATATTATGTTTATGAAATCAGGTCATTTTACCATGGATATTTAATCATTTGACAGTCCCAGCGTAACATTAAAATGTGATTAAAGACTAGTATGCCTGTGCATATCGGTGTAACAAAACATTTCAGAGCAGGATTAGAAATTACATCTTTCTGCATGCCGCAAAAATATTTGTCAGCTGTCTTCACAAGTAGTCATTACCCATTATGACACGTTACAAGCAAACGGAGGGATTTTAAACCCCTTTGACATAAATTTTGAGCTGAAGACTTTGCTACTTTGTACAGGTATTGTGTTGTACAATAGTACAAAAGGTCAGCTTGCGAAAAACTTAAAAGTATCACTCTTTGGCAACTTATGGCTTTGCTCTGGATTGCATTGTTTTCTCCTAACTAATTATTTAATTTATTTCAACTTTTAATACGTTACCTACATTTTAACTACATATCAACATAAAGCAACAAATAAATAAATTAGTTGCTTTATATAACATTATAACTATAGTAACCAATATATTTGGCTGTAATAGCGTTTTTGCTTTGCTACTTAAGAAAATAAGGTGTGCACTTTTTATTGTTTAAAATTTTCTGAAATATTTTAACTAATACCATGAGAATCTTACATCATTCCATGCCTAATTTCATAAAATGTTAGTGGATCAGATACAGGCTAACTGCAGTTGCCTCAAATTCACCCATTTCTGACATTTTGAACTAACATCAAAGTCAGGCGGCCTTCTTAATACTCTTGACAAAAACATCCCCTGCATCTTTCTTTCCTCATTCTCATCGTAATCCTCATCATCAGTATGCTGCCCGCTGTCCTAACCTTCCTCCTCAATATCTTCCCATTTCAATGTGATTTCTTTCTCCACCATTCTCAAGGGCCTCATCCACCGCTTGACCCCATGCTGCGATTGTTCTTTCCCCCACTGTCCTCCATCCGTCACAGAAGGATTTGGTCCAGCTTGCATGCTGGCAAATGAACTTGGACAAGGGCGCCCAATACTTCCCATCGCCTTTCCCACTAGGGACGAAGCCTTGCAGCTTTTCTCGCTTCTCAGAGATAATTTGGGGCACTCAGAAAGCACGGAGCTGCACCACATGACGGTAATGTGCACTGAGACTTAATCTGAGAGCTATTACCACAGTAAATGGAGGTTTATGAGTCTCAGTGTGATTACGTAAGAGTATCTGTAAGGGTCACCCCTGGCAGCCTCCCTGACACAGGATGACCCCTGGCTGGTGACTGACTGGTGTTAACTGGGATAAAAGAAATCCTGTGGTGCCACCAAATTACATCTGCAAATACTTTCTGAAACTACAGTATAGAACTTTTCAAATTTTGGCTGTTTTATTATTGACACACTTCTGATTGAAACATTCAGCAAAGCAGTGGTTGTTAACGTTACGTAAGAGCAACTTCATCACACTGACAGCAACACTCTTGAGTTTGGATATTATAATTGAGGGAAAAAAGATTCAGTGTTAGGAACTTTCAGTATTAGTGGGGTGTTTAACAGTGAAGTTGGAGGAAGTTTTAAGTATTTTCTATGACTGACACTAGACAGATCTACAGTTCATTCAGGCTGTGAGGGAGCGAGAGAGAAGATAACAGGAAGGTTATCTGCTATGTGAGCTTTTAACTTCGGTCCGTGATGAAACATAATGGTCTTTCAGAAATCTCAAAATTCAAGTACTGACATGATCAAGGAAATGCACAAAAATAGTGAGCTATTTTATTGATCGCTAATCTAAGAAATCAGATAATATATTTATTTTTAGACAAGAGATAAATTCTTGTTTTACAGCAGCTGCTTCTCAGATGCAGCGTAAACGCCATTGCTACCAAGAAAAGTAATTACCACTTAGGCCAGAAAGGATTGAAAAATATTCTGTGTTTTCTTCATAGATTTTCTTATTTTCTAATTCCTTGTAAGAAAGTGTAACAACAGAGTTAAGTTTATAACAGGAGGTCAAAGTTTTACCCAAAGCCTAAACTGGACCTAGTCGGATGATACACAAATCATTTTGGTGTTTTATTTTCCTTGCTTACTTTACATGATAGGATTTAACAGTTGAGACAGTTTGATGTTTTCTGCAATTTGAAAGGTGCATTGGAAATTAGAAGATTTTAAAGGGATTTAAATAAGAGGGTGGGCAAGAAGGAAGGAAACAAAGGAATTAAGAGTTAGTGTCCAAGGAAAGAGATGAAAGGACAAAGAAAGACAATAGGGTATCTAAAACATCTCTATGCTGTTATTTTGTTTTCTATAGTGAAATAAATCATGAATTTTAACTCCAGATTATTTCTGGGTGAGATCTCCTGTTGTGTTTCTGTATATCTTCTAACATGTTTACAGGTTTATTTTCAGCATCAGCTCCAATCTTTACTACCAAGCGGTATCAACTCATTATGCTTTAAAAAATAATTAACCGCATCCAATTTTTCATTAAAACAAAATGCGACTCCATTACAGTGATGCTCACAGATTTAATCACCGGGCCTTCAGCTACAATATTCAGGACTGCTCATGGCAGCTCTTCCATTGTTTTTTTAATTCCCTCACCTACGGAAAATCAATTTCTCTCTGATGTTCTAGGCACCGGAAATTTATATAAACTAGATCAACCCAGCTTTTGTTCATGTTTGTGTTTTTTGCTTGTTTTGTTAATCAATGAAAGGTTAGGCAGCATAGATCAATGCCTTTCTTCAAATTTTCTGACAGGACAGAAAATGCGAAGATATTAAGCTTTATCTAAAAAAAAATGTAAAGTAAATCAGATCATTCATGAGATCATTTAACCTGAAAGCAGTTCTGAAGATGGGAGCTGAAGTTTCTGTTTTTATTTACCTTCAGCTGACAGTGTGAGTCAGCGCTACGCTGACATGAATCCTTCAAATCTTCTAACTCCGGCTCTCTCAACTTTTGTCCTGCCTGCTGACAGCTGGCACCTGAAAATCTGATAACAGCAGCGATGTTCTTCTCACTGAGCGCTGTCACTAAAAACAGGCAATTACATGAGAATGAACCGACTTCCTAATTAGGCGCTGAGTTAATTAAAGCTCAGTAAGTCTGTCGGCACGCCCTGGATTCATTTGTTGAAACTGAGTTTAGAAATCATAAAAGCAGAACCAAACAGACGTGAGCTGCGTTTTTTTGGGGCTTAGTTCTTATCATCTGATAAAACTTTGAACATAAGACACTCCAAAGCAGTTTACCAAATGGGACAATACAGAAAATTAATGAGAAACATTTTTCTTTAAATATTAAGGTTAAGTTTCCAGTAGTGCTATGGAGGTTGTCCTTCATATAAATAGATTAATACCAAAGTTTTGGTGATTTTAGAACCCCAAAAGATAAAGCAAAATGAAATTCAGTAAGAGCGTGTCGCTGTTTAGGAGATAAATTACATATTTGGGCTGTTTACGATCCAAATAGATCGTAAACAGCCCAAGCACTCTCAGACAGAACACCGTAAAAGGAGAGGAAGGGTTTGAAACAGACGAGGAGAAGCTCGATAAATACAGATCCTCGGACTGAAACAAACGTTTGACATAGATGGGAAGCTTGTTGCATCTGGGATAGCAGGTCAATGTCAGGCATTTATTTTATGAAACGATCAGCACCATCAGATATGAATTTACAGTTCTTCCTCCTGAAGTACTCCAGGAGGAAAGGATTTCTAGTAAAACGTTAATTACAGCTGCTGGGTTGTTGACTCATTAGTCAAACATTTTGTGCTTTTACACAAAGACTAAGCAATCTACTTAACAGTATTTAGTTCTGCTGCGGGTCTGTTTTCCAGATGCTCTGGTGCAAAAAGGAGGATTATCTTGAAATATTTCAACTTAACCACAAATAAGCAGCTGAAAAGCAAATATTTGAAACATCACTTAAGACTTGGAGAGAAAATCATTGCCAAAGTTGATGTTTAAAAAAAACAAAAAAAAACAGAAAACCTTCTTAATAATCTTTCTTTTTTATAACATGGCAATTTCAAAATTACATTTACAATTAATTTGTTGCAATCAATAAGCTTCTGGTATAAATTTGGCTGGATATTTGTCTTTTTTCAGTGTTAAGATGTGTTAAGATTTTGTGTTTTTGCAGTGTACAACAACAACTGATGTCTAAATTTTCCCTCCGGCCCCCAAAGATATACATGTTCTTCGTGCTCCATCTTTGTCAGCTTCAATACTGACCATCTCCTCTTCGGAGCGCCCCTCAGCTCCAACCCTCCTGCTCAAAAGCAACGTGGCTCAGCTCCAGTGAGGAACAAACATCTCTGTTTCTTCCTCATTGAGATTTCTCTCTCGTCCTCCCGCCGCTTTGACATTTGACAACTGTCACCGCTCTTCTTCTTGAGGAGCTGAGCTGCAGACGCATCGGAAGGTTTATCCGAGAACTGCGGCGCTGCAGAAGCTGGCCCTGCGTGCGTGAGGGTGAACGCGGCCGTGACCTGCAGGAACCCCGCGGGAGGCTGCAGCTAAACCGAAGGATGCTAAGACAGGGACAGAGGGAGGGAGGAGAGGAGAGGAGGGAGTGCCGGCTTTGGCAAGGAGACGAGTGTACCGTACTGCAGCAATGCAGGAGAACGGAGGAGAGATATGGAGGAGAGGCTGCAATATTTAAAAAAAAAGACTCAACAGTGCAGAACACATATTGGCAGATGGGTTTAGAGCCACTTTATTATTCATACAAAGCTTGCGTACAGCATATCTGCTTCCTCCAGTTAATCCTGTTATGACAGTATCATCTTCTGCTGTACCCAACTGAGGCATGAGGACCTGGCAATGCAGACCCACCCTGCTGAGTCTCACATGTCTCCTCCCTCCCTCCTGTCCTTGCCCTCTGTACAAACAGCTCCCTCAGGGGGAAACGCGGCACAACGAGACACACTTGGGACAACAGAGAAGCTCGCCATCAGCTGTGTTGCTTCTTCCCCTTGTGAATAAGGCCACAGCAGACACCTCTTTACTATCCACCCATGCATTTAATGTAGGGCTGTAACTAAGGGCACAAAGTTATTGGCTGATAAATTAATCTAAAGATGCGATTGTACTTATCAATTGACAATTAAATGATAAGCAGCCATTTTCCTTAAAAACCCAAGTTTTCACTTGTATCAAGGGAAGTTGCCCATTTTTTCATAATACGAATTGGGCTCATTTTTCAAAATAGAATTTTACTAAAGCACATATTTTTATAAAACATTTTCAGCTGTATTTTACTGACTGAATAAACAGTCAGTGTAATACTCACATTAGTTACTTTATACATATTTATAAAATATAACCAAACAAGAACCTCTTAGGTTGCTGGCTAGAACAGTAAAAGATCAAAAGAATAAAACACTTAATCCTCCATCAACAGAGACATTCAGTTTCTGTCAACAGATTGGACAGAAACCGCTTGAGCCCGTCGAGTGTTTATATTTCTAAACAGAACCGCCTATAGGGCTTTTTGCATCACAAACTAGAATCTGCTTGGACTGTTTCACTTTCCTGTTCAGGGACACACTCTCCGCCATCTTTTTTTCTCATACAACAGCTCAGCTTAAGGATGACAAGTAGCGCCCTCTGCTGGATGGTGGCCAAACTACAAATCTGAAATAAAGTCTAAACGAAATCTAACATACATTATTCAACAGTTAGTCGTAAGTCAATTGATTGTTTGCATCCCTAGCTGTAAGGATTCGTAGAATGTCTTGTTAAATTATTTATATTATTATAATTATTATGAAATTATTGTGAAAAGCCCTCTCTTCCTCCAATGAGCTGCTGATGAATGTTAAGTGCTATTTACTTCCAAATCTCTGACTTTCCTCTCTGCAGCTTTACCTGTTTTTAGCTCTTGTTAAATATCCATCGATATAAATAAATGTTAATATCTTCCGCCTCCATTTTGTTGCTTTTTAGTTCTTAAAAGTTAATGTAGAATGTGTTACTTCTCATCTATTTATGCATTTTTAAAAATATCATTTATTTCCTGTGTTGTCCTGTCTGAGCCCGTGCAAAATGTAAACAGTCTGCAGAAAGGTGCCGCTCATCTTTCACCATGCGTCCCGCAACGCGCCGTAAAACCCAACAATGGCCTTTTATGTTTCGCATAACCCAATTACATAAATACACATGCAACAGCTCAAACAAAGCCCGCCAAACATCCACTCCCTGCCGATGCAGCAGGAGTGTTTATATACACCATGCATTGATGGTCAGAGGAGATAATGCACCAATATCCACAGATCTGCAAGCACTCAAGGAACAAATATCCTGCTCTCATCATCAAATTTTAATCCCCATGCAAGTTCTGCTAGTGGGCCAAGTGTGTTTTCTGGAAAATAAATAAATAAGAAAAAATACACCCACTCAACCTTCAGCCGATCTTTTTAACCTAATGCGTCTGCTTTATTGGACTCCAGCCGGCCTTTACTCACAGCAACACAGACCAATAAGAGTTGTGGTCTGAGGAAGATGAGGGAGTGAAGGACAAAGCGGTAACGGTGACAAGGTGCAGATCTTAGAACCGTCTGTCATGTTTGGTTAGAAGGTCTCAGCTACCAATCCTCAAGCTGAAAACTCTGCAACGGTTTGGTGCTAAACTGCAGACACACTGGAGACTTTCCCTGCAAAAAAAAAAAATCTCACTTCTGCGTAGGTGAATACCTGTAAAACTATAAATAAACTGAATGTTTTCCTCATTTAAAACTAAACTGAACTCAAACTGAGACCAACAAGCAAATACTTAATCATTGATGCAGCCCGCTGCTTGATGTGAGATTTTCTGAATGAATGATGTGAGATTTTTCATCTGTTTGTTATACAAACAGATGAAAAAAAATCAGTTTTTCATCTTTTCTACAAACAGATGAAAAATCTGTTTCAATTGTTTGTTCCACAAACAGATTAAACATTTGCTAATGTTAACAAACTGCTTCTGTGTGGCAGAATGACACTAGTTTCAATATCCGGCTGGCTTTCTGAACCAGTACAGGCTGAAATCTTGGCTTCAGAGTGGATCAAGAAATTTCCCAGCTGACCTTTAAAAATGACTCAACAGGTGCTATGCATGATGAAATTTCAGTAAAGCCTGACATTGCTGGGGCTCATTACTGTCACCCATCAATAGCCCAAACACTAGCTTGATCACGGTTCAATAAAATATCGATTTTCGTTTGAGTTTGTGAAATGGCAGAGAAATCAATAACCCAAACAATGAGGAATCAATTTGTGCATGTCACTGTCTTTTACCAACACACACACACAGACATGGACAGACAGGGAGGCATGCAGAAACGCTAACCTGTGGAGACAGGGCAGTGGTGGTCTGGGTGAAGAGCGTGGAGTGGGCTGCTGACCGTAGGCCATGAGCTCTCCTGACAGTCTGACGGGTGAAAGTAGCAGGCAGAACCTTCTGCAGAAGGAAAGACACAAACACACACGTGTTAAGCTAAGGAAAAGTCATCGGCTCAAAGAAAATGAGGTCAGCAGAGCCCCTTGCAGATATATTCACACTCAAATTTTCTCATTTTGTCACATTCCATCCACTGATTTTAATGTACTGTTGTTTTATGGTAGACCAACTATTATTCAGTTGTGTATAATAGTAAGGTTTAAGCAAATGGGTCATACACTTTGGTCTTTTCTACCAGCTTTTTGTATCTAGAAACTGATTCTTCCCCCCCCCCTTTCTTCTTTGTAAATCAGCTCAGTCAGACTGACTGAAAAATATCTGAGAACATTAAAGATATTGCCATAAAATGTCTTCTGAATTTAGAGCTAGACTTTGATTAGGCCATCCTAACACAAGTATGCTTTGATCTAAATGATTCAAATGTAACTTTGAAGCTGCAATTCAGGTCATTAAGTTCAGTTTTCCACATAAATAGCATTTTAGATGTAAGGCATAAAGTTGTATTTTGACCTCAGCTGAACAGAACTACGTCTACATGTTAAATGTGTCGACTACATGGCCTGTGGCAAACTTCAGATGGGACTTCTGGATTTCTGTCAAACAACTGCTTGTCTTTTGGCTTTCTAGGATTATTCTGCAATGATCTTTCCATCAGTTCTCACCAGCTTCCTCATTAAAAGGGCAGCATTATGTATTTTTCCAGCACACAGTTCCATTTTAGAGCCTAATAAGGCAACTATTAACCTTCAGTTGTTTTAAAAATGTTGTATAAATCAAACATGACTTAAGAAACCTGACTTCACCATTCATTTTCTTGAAATTGGGCCTCTGTCTCTTTAAGGAGATTCTACTCTGTGCCATTTTCCCTTTCAGCACATCACCACAACAATGCTCCGCCATTATGCTGTTTACACTCATTCTGATAAGGAACATTGGACTGAGATGTAGTTTGTATCGCAAGCTTAGCAGATGTGCAGTTCCACCAAGAGTTTGCCAGTTGCTGTCGCCACTAGTCTGAAGGAGCGATCCTCCGACCACCGTTTCATAGTGGGGATAGTGTGTTCATTTTGATGTTTCTTTTCCACCACATGTATGTCAAAATGTTTATTTTTTATGTCATCTGACATGCTACTTTATCTTCACAATGCTGTTTACTCTCTGTAAACTAGATTTTATTAAGTCATTGATTTCTGAAAGCCGTTGGTTTCTTTCACATATTCACTTGTAAAAAAAAAAAGACATCTATAAAGCCATTTTTGCGTTGTGGACTGAGACGAGGCAACATCAGTATGTGCAGCACATGTCTGGGCGCTGAAAACAGGCGTAAAATAAGACTTCAAAGTGTTAACTTGGTTTTATTTGCTAATTTTGTCACAGCAACTTGCAATTTCTCTTTTGTATTGATTCAGCAGCCGTCAAGTGAAATTTTCCGCTTATGTTTGAAACAGCAAGCGATCCAGCCTGCTGCTGCGACTTACACCTGCAGATGAAAGAGATGATCAAGCCTACACAACTCACCCTGATCTCTCAGTGCATTAATGTTTGAGAAAAAGCAAAAAAAAAAAAAAAAGAATATGTCTCAATGCAAACTTGAATAAAAGATATGATAAACATGCTGACTGCTTCTCACTTTAGGATGGGCTCCCAGCGGGATGTGTTCAGAGGTTGTGCCTTGTACAGATTTTCTCCTGTGGACTGAACATCCTCTAGAAATGCCTAAAATACTTTCACCTTGTAAATATGCAGTCAGATGCTCCCGGGCTGCGAGCGCTGACAAGAGATCAGATGGAGATAAAGTGGAATTTAAACACAGAGAGCAAAGTACCTGCATGAAACCACCTGACCTTTTCTATAGTTTGTTTTAGACTAGATGTCTATGTAAGTCAGATTGTTGATGTCTTTAGATCCCAAGGTGTTTAGTATTTTAAATGGTTGACCATTTAATGCCTTCAGCATAGGGAAACCTTGAACATCCTCTTCACAACACTATTGGAAATCTTCAGTCAGAGGCTTCTTCAGAGTCACTGTAACTCAGACTGCAACAGGAAACCTTACCTGCCCACAGCCTTCAGCAACATCTCTGAAGAACCTTGACTTCAAATAACACTTAAATTTCCTTGAATGGAATCGATAAAGAGTTTCTTTTAAATTGAATTGAGGAAAAAAAGTTTCTGCCCAGAATGCGTGCAAAGAACAAAAATAATCAAGAACAGATTGATTAAATTTATTTCTAGCAGGCCCAAGAGAGAGAAGAAATGTCTCTGCTCTTGCTGGGTTGAATTGACCCAGAGCTGTTTTGTATGGACTTTGACAAAACGGGAGAAAAAAAACAACCACATAGCACCTTTGATCAATCAGGACTCTGTTGAGCTGAGTAAAGAATGAACTGCTATAAAGTATTTGTTAAACCCTCTACATCTGAAATTTCCTGCTTTCTCATGCACAAGGCATCGCTTAGGATATTTTTTTTATTATTTCTCAAAAATGACCAACAAACTGAAACATTTCCCAATCTATCGCTTTTGTTCGTGATATAACAAAAGTACGTCCGGGTGAGTAGAGCGCCATAAATCCCATGGGACTGCACAGCAGCCACCCTGACTGCAAAAGGTTCCAGAACACAATTTCAAGCAACATTAAAGCTGAAGTAGTCATATATTAGACCAAATAGTAGAAAATCATGTTAGCAGAAAAAAACAGCTTTTTTGCTTTCTTAATCCATTTTAACAATGCTTTCACTCTGACTCATGTGTATGTTTATTAATTCATTTAACACAAAAGTTAATATTTGCTTGTTCAATTAATTTAAGTGGAATCTCCTTCACTCAAGAGTTGTTTCATAACAAGTAGCAGTTCGCTGGCCATCAAAAGTCTAATTAACAATAATGTATATTTTACAACTTTTCTGTCTTTACACACAGCATTACCTTCATATAACAACCTTCTTGAAAGCCAAGGCAGAGTTGTGACTGTCTCTTTGTGTTTTTGGCAAACCAAAAAGAGAGAATTGCAAAAGTAATGATTAAACATTTCAATATTTTCTTACAAATTTCAACATACTTTATTTGACTTATGAGATACAAGTCAAACATACCTCATAAGTGGCTTTGTCGCCTGCACAAAGTCACAAGTTGTACAGGGGAAATGAAAAAATGCGCTTTTATTAAAAAGTATTCGTTACAAATAAAAATCAGAAAATTTATGTAGCTAGCTACAGCTCAGGCGGGAGACAGCCAAAAGCATAAATGTGGCCTTTATGTGACTTTCCTCTCTTTATTGGAGAGGAAAAACGTCACGGTAGCTCGTTTGCTGCAAGGAAAGTATGTCATATTTTAAAAAAAACAAAAGGTTTACCAAAGACTAAGAGAATGACTGTGCATTCACCCCTGTTTAGACTTTAATCAAACTCGTTTTTTTAGAAAACCTGGTTTGTACGGGGTGTAAATGTGTACCAGCAACGTGAGGTAGACCAAAAAAGGGAACTTTGGTCTTGGTTCAGTTAAAGTAAACTCTGCATGTAAATGCCAACCAAACTGGACACCACACCACAAGTAGGAAGCAAATTACAGCACAGGGCATTCTGTGAACATACAAGCACATCAAACACGAGAGAAGCATCATCTGGAGCAGGGTTTCCCTCAGTGTATTACAAGCGTGGCGGGCTACCAGGCTTTACTTGTGCCCCCACCAGGCTTAGCCTAGTTAATTTATTAGTTTTTTTTTTAATGATTGCCTTTTTTTAAGACTTTATTGTTTGTGTTTAGATATTAATCTTCCAGTCTTCGGCAAACAATGAACCAGTGAGGAGCAACCAGACGAGCTAAAGGCGAGAAAGTGGAGCCTGTCTGAACCTGAAATACAGTGCATTAAAATAATCAAAGTGTGATGTAATAAAGACATGAAAACAAACTTGTTTTAACTACAGAATTGACTTGTGTGCTAAATCTAAGATGACCATATCAATTGTTATGATCTCAATCCTTTTATAGTGGAAGCTCAAAACGATTCAGGGCCATTTGAGCTTTGAAACAAAGGATTAACAGAATGAGCATCGTGTTTTTTCACAAGATTATTAATTAAATATGGAACCGAAGGTGCAGGAGATGCAAAAGAAGGGGTGATAATACAGACCCCTGAGGGACCCCACACCCAAAAGACACTGTTCTTTCAGCAGGAACAGTTGTTGGGATGATGGATGGAGCCAATTATGGCCCAAATCTGATATAAAACCTGCAAAGGGCACAAACGACACTTCAGCTGTAATTGCAAACTTAAATTTTTGGTTTTTTATATAAAATTCCAAGAAAACACATGAAATTTTAATCCAATATTATAAAAAAAGGGAAATATGAAAATATTTACAAGGATATACATTACAGTGAACACTTCCCTTTCGTTCATCAGGGAATGGCTTGTCCTATTAAACGGCGGAAAATCTTTACTTCTCAGGATGCAGCCAAGCCAGACCTTGAGTCCCAATCAAGAATAGCTTTCCTGGGGAAGAGCTGCTATTATCACCTCTGGTTTCTGCTTCCTTTTACCTCCACGTTTCTACAGCTGCAAACAAGCAGAACTAATTGGAGAAAGGACGACTGTGAACAGACCGTCCATTGTTCATAATTGTGTTTGACTTCTTCTGAGCACACACACACACACACACACACCGCAACAAATTATTAGGTTTCCAAGGAGACCAAATTCAACAACTGGCCACACTTGCAGTCTCAAAAAGCAAAGAGCAACGAAGCTTTAGTTGTGTGTAACATCACTGGGATGCTTTCAGGGACTATGTTCGCCACATTAAGATGCGCAATGGACCTTACTACTGAGATAGCAAGTTGTTAGAGGATTAATACAGAGTTTTCCTTATCTTTCACAAGCCAGGTATGAGGCAGCAACTCATAGGTGGCGTCTCTGGAGAGCTGCTTTTGCTTTGTATACAGCCATGTTGAACACATGTGAATTTGCAAGAACACAACTAATATCCATGCAAAAGTATTCACATCACTTTAATTTTCCCATTTTGACACATGTATGTTTTACTGGTGATTTTATATGACAGAACAAAACAAAATGATGAAAAAGTAAATTCCGTAAAAAGCCATTTTCAGGTATTGCCCCAGATTTTTCATGGACTTTGACTAGACCATTCTAGCACTTCAAGTTGGTTTGATTTAAACCAGTCAAATGTTGCTGTAGGGTAGGAGTGTAAAGCGGTTGAAAACAAATTTGTAAAAAAAAATATATATATAGTAAAAATGTTTATTATTTGAATTTCACCTGTGCGATCATTTTTGTCAGTCTACCTATTTGGTGGCTGTTGTGACAAAAATGTACAAAACAAAAAAAAAATGGGAGTAAGGTATATGAATATTTTTGCAAGGCATTCTACAAATAAAGTAATGCAACTTAATGTCAACATCTCGGTTCTAACTGTGCAACTCTTTACACGGAAACTTAAAATTAGACCAGAACATCTCTGCACCTCATGTAGAGGTCTATGTGACATATGAGGGGGTCTATTTCTGTTACCAGATTTCCACAAACAGCTGCTCTCTACAGTTTCTACCTAACCAACAGACTCAAAGCAAATATGATGCAAACACCCTCAACCGCATCACCTTGTCCTCCTGATACAAAAGGTCCCACCTGGCTAAATCCCCACTGACAGCACCTGCTTTGCAGAATTAAGAACACAATAAATGACATAAGCGTGCGGAGAAAGGCTAATTTTCTGCTGATAATGCATCAAGTTTAATGCGGTAAAGTGGACGGCACACCAATTTGTTATGTGGCGTGCAGAAAGCAAGGTTTCAGAGGACGAACTGCAAACTGGACATATATTATGAGACTAGGAAGGTCAGAGTTCCTCTAATAACTAAAACTATCGTACTAAATAGAGGAACTTCTCTATTTAACTCTCCAGAAATAAAATTAGGTCTATATGGCTTCCTGTTGAAGATTCAGACACTGCAGTGACACCTGATTTATTTACCAACCTCATAATGCAGATCCTGCAGCTCAGATTTCAGACTTTAAATAACCCCATCACGTGTGACACATTTGTGACTCAAGCAGGGACATGCTTTATACTCCATGTCACATGCGCAAATTAAGTGTCCGCTCCCTGCAGTGTATTGATTTCCTGACTGACTTATGGGAATGCCGTTCTATGAGCTCAGAAACCGCTCTGCGCCGATATCAGACATGTTAAATCCAAGCTCTCCCCAGTACTCGGTTACACCCACCGTAACCCTGGTTACCTGCCTGTCAGTCTGCATGCTTGAAACCTGACATGCAGTAACCCGTACAGTTGGAGTGCTTTGATGAGCTCTGGGTCAGACAAGAAGTTTCTGTGCACATTCCCATAACATGAGACTGCCGAGAATTCCGAGTCGCATCAATAATTGGAAGCATCTGATCACCAATGTCCAGAGGATTCATGTGTCAGGCAGACTGCAATACATTAAAACAGTTTTTTTAAGAAGCTGTAACCAATGACCATCAAATTATCCAAAAATAATCAAATGAAATGTATGGTTGAGGAATTTAAGAAGATTTGTATATGTTAAATGCAACATATTTTTCTATTTTTTGTAAAGTTTTGACTTAATTACTTCTCTGACTGTGTTCTTCCAGCAAATGGCTGTTTCTGAATTAGTTGATGATTATTTAATCGATATTTAATCGATATATATCATTATAATTAAACGCCTATTGCTATCCAATTATTAATTAGTTAATCTAAAAAGTAAACAACAGATTAGCCCTACAATGTACCGATTTTAAAAAATGTTTGAGATATTAACATGTTGATGTTAGAAGTATTTTTTTTTTTTTTTACTGTAGGTACAAGTATGCACTTAAAAATAATGTTTTGTTGCATTTTAGGCTAAACAACATTATTTTCTTATTTAAAACAATTATTTGCATGTTTTGAAGTTTTCCTACAAATCAGACTTACATGGTTAAATTAAAAATCTGCATTTTTTTTATCAATTAATCATCGGAATAATCGATAGAATAATCCGTTACCAAAGTATTTGTTAGTTGGAACCCTAATAAAATGTCTCACCCTGTAAGAAATAAAGGTATATAATGAGTAACATCTACTTTTTTTTTTTACATCAACTTACTGGAATAAATTATGTTTTCAATAAAAACCTGATTCAATTATGCACACTTGTATCCGGGTCGTCTTGATAAGCTTGCTTTACTCGTGTCAGGCTGCGTTTTTTAGCATGGTCTACCTAAAGGTCAAAGAGTCTATTTTCTGTGAACAGCAGAATGCAAATGTTGGAGATTGTTAAATAAAATAATCTGTTGATCTCTGAAAAGGTAAAAGTCTGAGCTGAATTGAATTGAATTGCCATGAAGGTCATTGAATCAACAGGAGTCAAACATTTGATAAGGAAGTTTTCATGGCACAACCCCTGGAGGAGCCTGTAGAGCAAACCCACAACTCACTGGAGCGAAAATATGTCCCTTTCAACCTGGAGCAACAACGAAGATGTAAAGTTATATAGTTTTGCACACAAGGTGGATGTACCATCACTGTCAGATCTTAATGTTAAAAGAAAGTAAATTATTTAAACAAAAAGTTGAAATTTGGATCCCCGAACGTCTTCTAAAAACCTGATTATGCCGTTATCCCTCTGCAAGAACAGAAGTTGTATCTAAAACAAGCTGCTCGTCTGGAAAAGGAAAGTTTACTTTTAGAAAATGAAGACGATTCTGTCTCAACAACAAAACTTATTCCTAATAAGAGAAACTGAAACTTTTGCACCTTTAACAAATCAACTGATCAAATCAGCGAAGAAGAAAGCTCCAGCAAAGTTTTCTAACAAACACAAGGGAAAAGACCCTCACTACTTATGACTCAGCATGGATCCAACAAGCTGATCTGAGATAATAGGAACAACGCAGGGCTCTGGCAGGTGTGAGAGCATGAAGTGTGTTTTCACACTGCGGATCACAAGTGGGTCGTAAGCTGCTGAAAGGCAACTGCAGAAATATTGATGGGAATGCTATTTGTTCCCAATTCGGAGAGTTAACTGCTAGCAGATGGTGAGAGGACGGCATCCAAAAGTGAGAGCGGCTGCCACAGACAGCTCAGGTATCCACGAGACTAATTAATACTGCATGTTGAGAGCATGAGACGACTGACAAACTCTGTTGCCGCATCGCTGCAAAACTTTTTCATGACTCATCAAAAAAGTGAGATTTACAGTACAAGTTAAGAGACTTATTTTCCAGATCTCCTCGGATGCCCTTATCTTCCTCTCTCAGATCTTCTCCCTGCTCGGTTTGTTTGCTATCTCTGCATCTCCAGTAGCAGAAGGAGAAAGGCAGTAAGCCCCGGGGGGAGGCCAGGCAATCTCTGGTCGCTGAAAGGAAAGATGAACAGAGCGAGATAGAGGGGAAGGGGAGGCGCAAATGAAATTTCCGAAGCATTAAGACGACCCCGGTTACGATAGAGGTGTGTGGTTGCCAGGTGATTCCTAGCAAGTCGAAGTGTTATATTAGCAAGGAGAACCGATCAATTTGCAGGTGTTCCCCTGGATGTTTCCAGATGACAGGCGGACGTGACCGAGGCTCAAGGAGAAGGAGAAAATAACCTGTCCAGGTAATCAGGGTGATGCCGCAGCCTCAAACTAACCACTTTGCAGACAATCATATTCTCACTCAACCTGCAACCCCCCATCCCCACCTCCACCCCCTGACTCAGATGCTCAAGGACACAATTATGTGTACGCGTCCAGCACGTGTCTTGTTGTATGAGCTCTGCTGCAGCCTCGGCGAGAGAAATCACCGGAGTCCCATTGCAGGGTTCCAATAAGCAAATATCCAGCAGGAACCACTCAGAGAAATTCAGTCACACACCTGCGAGCATGCATGACGTAAACACGCACCCACCGTCTGAAATACAGTGACTGCATACAGAGTTATTTTAGTAAAAGGAGAGACTGGAGCAAAAATATGAAACAAAAAGGTGGTGGTAACACTGTCAGCTGATTTATGGCCCCAGGTGTCACTTAAACACAGCCTAGACTGCAGGAAAAACTACCAGAGTATATGTCTGTATAGCATGAGAGCAGAAATGGCCTCAAAGTGTCAGAATTAGCAATGCTGACCCAATCAGAGTCTGAAAGCCAGGCTCGTTTTAGGCAGAATTAAAAATAAGGACTCCTAGTGGGTTCAGTATTCTCACTTTATTCCAACTGTGAAAGTAAAAAGTTGTGACACAGAACCAAAGTTCAGAGGCCAATATGACTGCCACACCTTAAAAAAAAAGGTTTGTGAACAAAGTATTTCTGGGAATGACCTGAAGGAAAATGTTATTGCATTAGCTTTTATTTCTATAGCAGAGAGCATTAGAATTGGTTTTCTGACTTCCAGGGCTTTCATGTCAAAATCTCTCAATTTTGGATGTGATGTCGTTCCCAGATCCAATCTGCAACTTCAGAAACAAATCAAACGCTCCATTAGATCTGCAAATAGGAAATCATGTTTGGTAGAGTTAAGACTTAAATTGAAAAAAACTTAAACACAATACAGTGGACTTCCAGCTATTCACAGATGTTTGTTTTTTTTTGGTACAGCACTGAATTTTCTAAAATATTAGAAAGAAAATACCCAACAACAATGCGACTTGATACGCTATTGGTTGGTGTTTGCAAAGCAGCCAATCCAGGAGCGGCATTAATTTTCCATGTCACATAATGCTGCGGGGATGTTTCACTGTAGCTGCTGGGCATTTTGCCTCTTTGGACCTCTCCTGCCTTTGTAAATTCAGACACATAGGAGACAGCTTCATTAAATGGACTAATTGGCCATTTTAAGTTCTCAGATTCAAACCCAGCTAATTTGAGTTAAATGCTGAGTTTGAGTTGAGGCTCTGAAACCAACAGCCCAGCATCTCAGGGGCGCTGTTGTGCTGTACAAAGACAAAAGTCAGTGAGTGGCGGAGCAGCTCAAAATAATCCACTGAAAGTATTGTTTTTGTTTTGTTTCTGGTTAAAAAAAAAAAGACCCACACGTTCTCCCAAGGAGTGGGCGTATGGGAAGAAGCTCTGGCATGAATCAGAGAGAGACTTGGTGAACGAACGTCAGAGGACCGATGGTGCAAGAAGAAGAAAAGCTTCAGAGTGCTTGCATATCTGTAGGTCTCTGTATCGATAACAAAGCGCTCATTCTTAGTATCAGAGAGATCCACAAATAGCATGAAAACCACCCACTGGCACAGTTTGCATGACTAGCAGCGGTAAATTCTAATACTGGGGCGGAAAAATAGCACACTTTGAATCTGTTTAATTAAAGTAGAATTATCAACACTCTGTTTATGCTAAGTAGGAGTCAAGACAAGTGGCATCCACAAATACTAACTAAAGCATGGCTTTCAACAGGCTAGTGGCGCCAAAAACTAAGTGGCACACATTTTATACAGGAAGTCAAAACAGATCTCCATGGTTTTGTAAGTTTTGTACACAAATCTAGCCTGACTGGACAATGCATAACCTCTATATTGCTTCTCTCCTACTGTAAACTGACCTGAAAACAGCATCAACACGCCAGAGCTTGGCTTGTACTACGATTTGAGCGCGTGTCGTAACTCCAGTCCGCTACATCAGCGAAGCTTTCGTGGCTCTGTCATTTCTCAAGTGAAATTGAGGCTTAAATTACATAAGCCTGGCAGCTTCCATGCAGGACAGGTTCCTAAGTAGGGGGAATTTATGTACCACCGTATTTTTATTAACAGTAAATCTGCAAAGAGATGATCCACCTGCCTTAAATACAATCATGTTCTACAGATTTTCTGCCTATTTTCAGAACCAGGAACACAAAACACAGAACAATATTTTTCATCTATCTGCCTTGACTGTGAAATAAGTCAAGCATAGACTGATTGCCTTCAGTCTATGCTCACTTGCTATGAAATTAGAAACACTTTACTTAGTTCACATGGCTGACATTTCTATCACCACTCTGATGTATCAATATCACAAGGTAAACAGGTTTTTTCAGTAATTCTGACTGCATAAATGATTGGCATTTAACAGGCGTACCTAAGTAATTTCACGCAGCGTAAAGCTAGTCTACCACCAGGAGGAATCTTGTTTGCAGGATCAAAGTGTACCAAGGTACAAATTTACGGTTTCAAAACTGCAAGAATGTTCTTGTTGCACGGTGTCTTCTGGTACCAATGTTAGGGACAGAGAAATGCTCCTCCCCCACCTGTTTCTGCACACTGCAAATGACTGAAAGGAGGCTGTTACTCTTTTCATTGACTTGAAAGCTGCAATAAAGAAAATACATATTACAGATATTATTTTTAGTTAAAATATCTGATTATTTTAGCAGCAGTAATAGTGTTGCTTTTCTGTTTTAAGCAAAAGCAATTAGATCATGCAGAGTTATGCTTTTGTTTTAAACTTTTGTGGATTTTCAAACTGTAAGAATTAAATACAGCCACATCATTTGACCAAAACCCTTCATCTTGCCCTTCTTCTTGCTCCAGCCAATTTCAGATTTGGCTTTATGAGCCAACAGGCTGTAAATTCCCCCCAATGACAGTAAACTGGGATGTTTCTCTCCATGCTTAAAAAACACTGAATATTGCAAATTTTTAAACGCAAATATCACTTAAGGATTTGTCATAAAATTTAAATATTACAGAAGGGAAAATAGCAACTGTAAACCCAAGAAACTTTGATAAAAAGCAGAAAAGATGCAACTAGCAAGTTCTTTATTTTTCTTTTTTTTTTCACGATTACTTAGTCGATTAATTATTTCAGGCCTATTCATATCATCATCCATATTAAACACAGGCAGACTAATTAAGTAACTTTTAAAGAATTTAAAAAATAAGAATTGATTCCACTTTACATATAAGCTCCATTTGAGTTGGTCTACATTATAAAATCCTAATAAAAGGCTTGACGGGTCAGAAGAGATGAGCAGATCAGATGAGGTAAAAACAGAGTATCACAATATTAGCTTGATTGTATAGCAGTAAAATTTACAGACGCTGTCTGAATATGAAGAAAAAGCAATCAATATAAAAGGACATAAATCTCATTCAGTCTGCTTGAATAAATATTGGTGAGGTAGGAGGCTGGTGAGCATGAACTCCTCTGTCACGTTTATTGCCTCTGAAAAAAAAAAAGAGGCACACAAACCAAAATACATTTTGTAAAACGACAGAACGCAGCGTCAGGGAAGAGTTATGAACCAAGCCGGCGTAAAGAGACAGACAGCAAATATTACACTTTATTCATATCTCCTCGTAGGACTGGTGACAGATGTAAACAGCAAGTCCTTTCAAAGCAGCTTTGACAGAAAACGCAACTCGGTCCAATTACTCTCACAGCCCTAACTAAATGCAGCAGAAATAATAAATGTGATGTTTTTAATAAATGAAATGTAAATTTCTCAGCCTGGAGATGTTGTTCCGAAGCAGCCTGCTCGATGGGATTAACGCAGAACCCGTTTTTCATTGAGTCTGAGAGAAGGATAACCTTCAATCCCCTGTTGGAAAAAAGGACATTTGATTGTTCTGAGCGTTTCTGTGGCAACGACAGCATGGGGACTTCCAGATTAGCCCTAGGAACCCGTACGCCTACTGTTGTCTTAAACCAGAATATAGGCTACTGCTCTTCACCAGAGGAATTTTCTCACGCATAACATGTCAAAAATACTCAAATAAAATCTCAGGAATTAAAAGTAGAGCTCAGTTCATTTATAGGCTGGGAATAAAATAGAGTCTGGGTTTTTGTTATATAAAAAAAGATGCTCCCAACCTCTGTTTCCACTCCCATGGCCTCCATCTACTCCCTCCATGCAGTTCACGTCCAGGGTGGGAAATCCCCAGGCTGTCTCACAGGGCCCTGATATGAGGGAGCAGTGAGGCTAAAAGACCTTAAATGATCCATTCTTATACTCAGCTCCACTTGTCTGCATCGTCCCCGGGTTACACAAAGCAGCCAGGTAGATGTGAGGCGGCAAGAGCAGTTTGGAAAGCCATTACTGAGGCAGATTATGCCACTGAATCTTAGATACATACAGCTGATGCCAAATATTAACATATCCTTCCTGTCACAATAAATTAGACTAAGCTTTTGCTATTTGGGATTATCAAAATAAGTTCAAAAGCTCAGAATAATGAAGGATTTTTAAAAGTTTTCTTTAAACTCAGCAGTTTATATACATTCCCTTAGAATTTGGCATAATTGGCATTTATTCATAGTGTGGGTTTACAAAAAGGCTCTGACGTTTTGGGTCTCCTTCCACAAGCTTCTCTCAACGATTTGCTTTAATTTAGCCTATTCCTCCCAAAAAAAGAAAAAAACTGCCTACAAACTTTGCATGGGACTGACATCAGGTCTTTGTGATGGCCACTCCAAAATGTTATTATCTTTAAGCCACTTCGTTTCTAACTTCCAGTATATTGTGTCAGTGACCATTTGAAATCCAATTCGTTTCCCAGCTTTAATTTCCTGGCTGATGTCTTGAGATGTTGTTTCAATATTTGCACATAATCAGGGTACCGGCTTTTCTCAGTAGTGCCCCATTCTCTTCTGCACCTGAAACTGCATGAGCAAAACCCTATCAGTTTTCTAAGCCATGAAACTCTTTGTCACTGGGGATTTTTAATAGCTTTCTAATTCAAGCATGACCAAATTTACACAGAAACATCTTCACCAGAAGCAAAAAAACAAACTTTCTCCAGATTTAAATCCAATGGAAAACTAGTGGTGTGAGCTGCAGGGAACATGAGATGGAACATATTACTCTGGATGATCTAGAGAGATTTTTCAAATAGAAATCTTCAGATGCACAGCTAATATTATTATTATTCATTTCTAAGGCTGGATTTTTTTTTTACTTTTCATTAAGAGATTGTGCTACTGCAATAAAACAAACTGATTGTAAAGCTTCTCACACACATAAGCTCAGCTTTCTATATTCACAGTGGAAACTCAAA
Source organism: Micropoecilia bifurca (assembly GCA_903067075.1). NCBI lineage: Eukaryota > Metazoa > Chordata > Actinopteri > Cyprinodontiformes > Poeciliidae > Micropoecilia > Micropoecilia bifurca. The sequence goes on along the minus strand of CAEGAF010096665.1, from coordinate 14,508 downwards.
GGTTTTCTATTTCTTTATTTCTATTCCAGTGACACAATCAGTTCAGGACTCCAGGGACGAGTTGCGCTCCATTACCCAAACAAGGAAACGGCTGACGGAAAAGGTTTCCCCAACTCTGTAATTTAACATGCCGCAAGCATGTTGGACATGTAACCACTTTTAAATACCTTCAAAGAATCACAGTTCTCGTTTACAAAAAGGCAGAGATCCCAGTACGACCTGCCATTGATTAAATTACAGAAAGGTTGCCAGAGAGAAGAGAGAGGCTGCGTATGAAAATCAGATTTAAATCCATGTTTGCACGCCTCTCCACATACTTTGCATTTGTGAGCAGACTGGAACAGCACTGCATTTGTTTAGCCATCTGTGCATGAATATATGGTGTCCAAAAAGGCTGGTCAGTGTAAACTGAAACGCAGAGACCTACATTGGCTTGTCACATGTTTGCTGGGTGAACATGGGGATGCAAGATGCAGCTGTTGTTGCAGTTAACTCCAAAACAACAAGCTAGCTTGAATTTGTCTTGTTTGGTATGCCATGACAACAGGAAGCGCACACTTAAGCCACGAGTCAGAATCCCACCCTCCGCAATGGCAGGCTCATAACAACGCCCAAGACTGTCTCCATGGAAATGCATTTTCCAACATTATTCCTCAAACCTATTTATAGAGCAGCCGACCACAAGGCTAGCCAGCTAATATGACTTACAGTACAGTGAGAGTGGAAACGTCTATTGTTCCCTCTTCTCCAAGGCTCCACGCAAACAGCTGACTAACGATCCTTACTCTGACAGTGGTAAAGCAGCATGTTTGGAGGAAGCCCGTCTGTGAATTAGCGTTCAAATTTCAGGCTGATGCAAGCATCGGCAGAGGCTGCACATGCAGAAGGAGGCGTGCACACAGCAGGTAGCGATGTCGTCCCTGACCTCCTCTGACAGCGCCGCCGCTCTGTTGCCTTTTAAGCTTGGCGTGTTGAATGAAGAGGAGAAAACCACAGACGGCTTCCAGTTCAGCTGATTTTCACCACAGTCTTCCTTTAAACTCTCAACATTACAGCAACTTGCAAACAGCACTCACACCCTCAGAGGTGCCTGTTGCAAACTGAAACAGATTTCTCTATTCAATGTGATTTTCCGTGATAAATCAAGACTAAAATGCTCCTAAATTGTACAGTGGAATAAAACATGATTTTCAAATTGTAGGAATAAATATCTGAAAACTGTGGTATGCATACATACAGTGAAGCCACCTGCCTTCAGAAGTCACCAGAAAACACTTTACCTTTAATGCACCACCCTCAAGGTGAACGATAAAGTTACACATAGAAGTAGGCTTTACGTATCAGTGAGGCGACTTTTGAAGATAACCAGTTGCACTGCATTTTAGGGGCATCAGGGTAAAAGGGGAGTCCCACTGTCATTGTGCAGGTGTTGCAGATTTGCTTGGGCTATAAATGTTTAAGTGTTTAGTATTTGCTCAAATGAAATGAAAACTTTGTACTGAACTTTGTAATGAAAATTTTTATGTCTGTCACATAAATTTCTCATAAAACTCCCCAAATAACAGCTATAACATTTGTGGTTGCAACAAAAAAAACTAACACATTAAATGGGTATGAATACTTCTCCCAGGTAATATAAAAAAAGAACAAAATGTCAGCAAAGGTAATGGCTGGACGTTACCCTTCGACTTCACAGCTTGGTTATCTAATTATGATCAGGCTAGCATGGCAGTAGCACACCTTGAGCAAAGCTTAAGCTTTGTACACGTTTGGTTGTCTGCAAACAAAAGTCAGAGCTCGAGGGAAAAGCCCTCCCCGGTTCTGCTGACGCCAGGCCTTCATTAAATGCAGCGCTTCTCATAACCAAAGAGCACCTGCACAATAAATAACAGCTACTACTACAAACAGTGTGGCAGTAACTCGGTGACCGAGAACAACAACAGTGGGTGTCAGCTTTCATTAATAAACCCACTAATTCACAATGACTCCTAATCAGACAGCAGAATGCCGCCGTTTTATTCAAATAAGAGCATTTTAGCAGTCGCTGTGTATTATTGGTATTGATTAGCTCCATTCTTGCCGTGAGTCAACACTGAAGTGTTGTTTTTTCTTTCCTTCCATTGAAGGAGCAGAACAATAAAAGAAAGTTGCTTTTTCACATCAGGGCTTCAAAAACAATGAATCATAGAAACTGAGATATTTACAAAAGCATTTAACTCAAACTGGCTGAGCAGAGAGATGATTGTGCTCTGCAAGACCGAGGCTGGGTCCACAAGATTCAATTTATTGCACATTTTCTCTCATCTTTAGAGGTTCAATTTGCCTATGCAAGGGAGTAAGAGCGGATACCTTTTAGCTCGACTTACAATTCGTGGTGCCCTTAAATAAAAACCAAAAGCCTTGTGGACATGATTTTTACGATGACATAAAAGACAGATCACTTCAGTCAGAAGGAGTTTGATAGAGTCAAACAGAGACTTTCAAACCTGATAACACTGAACAAACTGTAAAACAAGGTGGTGGCAGCATCATATTGTGGGGTCATTTCAGTAAAGGGGATAATATTTAAACATTTTTAGCTTATCCTTTAACAAATGCATAAAAACTGGTTTCAGAATGGATAAGGCAGATCAACACTACAGTTGTTTTGACGTCTAAAATAAAGGTCTGTGCTTACAAACCAACCATCTTAAAAGAAATGAAGCTTTCTGCCAAAGAATTGGGTCAAATATCCAGCCAGAATTATGCTAATGGCTACAAAACGTAACACTGACGCTTAACCAAATGCAAATAGGGGTAAGAGCTGCACAATATATCAAATCAGTCCATATCATGTCAGTACATTATGAGGCCAGTTGGATGGAAAATGCTCATTAATTTTAATCATTACCAATGATTTCAGCAAGAGTATTCCAATTACACATTTTCCTGACATTGCGGGTTTATAGATTTGAATATCGATGTATATTTTTAACCCTGTGTAAATTTCAGGAAATGTACAATAAATTTAATCTAATGTAAATCTTGATTTTGTCTGTTGTCTTTCATGTCAGCCTGGCAAAGAGAATGGCTCAAATGAAAACCTAAAAGCCCTAAATTCTTGACATCCCATTTTTAATTTTCTTAATACACTATTGGTAAATACCAATAGTGTGTTTATCCCCCTTCATGCATGCAACCCAAGTTTTCTGGCATGTTTATTCCAATGTGCTTCCAAGCATCGACTTTCCTATGGTGATATAGTACATTAATTAAAACTGACCAGGCTCGAGGCTCAGACTCCTGACGCAATTATAATTTAGCAATAAAATAGTCAGTTCTCCTTTCCTATTAGAGTCAAGCGTTATAACAGAGCATCAAGAATTCCACCTCAGATTTATGAGACAGAGGTTACAACCCAAATTCAAACAGAGAGGTCATGTTTTTCTGGTGTCTCAGGTCCAGCTAATCGCTTCTAAATAATACAAAAGGGACTTCAGGATTTAGTCCATTGTTTGACCGAGGTGTACACCTTTTGTTTATCTTCTCCATGGTGAATACCCCTCGTGAGTGCCTGTGTCTACCATGGTACCGCTACAATCTGGGTAATTACAGAGCAAATAGAGCAGGCATCAAGCCCAACACAGAGCCTTGCTTCATGGGGACCATTGACTTTGGATGTGCTTCGAGCCCGTTCTGTCTCACTTAAAATCTCACTCCTTGACCTCCGGTGGTTTAATGAGGCATTCATGAGCATCCTTCACAAAATATAGACATCTAATCCCAGGAAGAGAGCAGCCAGATGCAGAAAGGAAGAGAAATTTTGAATTTTTGAGAGCTTAGAGTCAGTATAACTTCTCCAAGAAGCTCCAAGAGAAGATTAGTTATTCATAAAATGGTAAAGACTTTAACCCTGGTTCAGCTCAAAGTGCAAATGTCCCCTTAGAGTAGTTATGCTTTAATGTATGCATAAAAGTGCAACAGAAAGTAAAGCACAAACAAAGCAGATTTATATAATAATAAAACATTGTCCTTGAGTACCACTACATTCAAAAGCTGATAAATTACTTTAAGAAGCACAATTTGCATATGTTTACACAAACAGACTTTCCCCTCCCATCAGGAGTTTAGCAGTCCAAGGCAAAAAAATGTAAAACTTGACGGCTTCAAGTGATTTTTTTTTTTGTGACGGCTTTAGCTTATCCATGTCAACCACCCAGGGTAGAAATAGCACTGAAGAAGAAACGACAATCTGCAGCCAGCTTGGCACTGCGCCTTGCTGAGAAGACTCCTTAGTGACACACAATCCCATTCCAAGTAAAGGCCTCAACACAACCATATTGCCACAACACTCTCTTTATCCTGTTTAGCCATGAAACACCCTCATATCCTTGGCAAGTGAAGCATGTTTGACTACAAAGAGCAACACTGAAGCACACGCAGAGTTCCCTGAAACAGGAACGCCTCAACTATTGACTTCTCCTCAGTTATCAGGTGGATTTATCAGAGGAAACCACCCAAGTCAGCCTCTGAAGAATCATCATCCTCAAGTGGAGGAGAGGAAGAGATACAATCTTGGCTGTCTGGGGCCATTGTAGTTCTTTTTTTAGCTGTTTCTCAAAGCACATATTCTTTTTCTCTGGTTTTCAAATAACTCTTGAGCCCTCACAGTAGAGCTGGACGATAAATCATTAATACTATATGTTGCGATAGACTTTTCTAACAACACGGCTGGTAGATTTTTCAATAGTTTCACTGCGGTTCTGGATTCTGATCCACTCTGGTGGGATGTAGGCAGAGGAAAGGCTTCAGCCGCTCAACTTCTCACAGCAAAAGCAAGCTGGGTGGAATCAACTAACTCACTCACACTTCGGTTACCTAGCAACACACTCTCTCTTTGGTTACCTAGCAACACACTCTCTCTTTGGTTACCTAGCAACACACTCTCTCTTTGGTTACCTAGCAACAACTTGAGTAACTTGCAGACGCATTTTCAGGTTTCACCACGCTGCCTCACACCTGTGTAAAAATTTTTTAAATGGTGTGGAGTGAAAATTGTGGATAAAACAAGAATGGTCACACTACCAGTTTGTCAGCATTTCAGATATTCTAAATGAAAAATGAATTAATAATTAAGGATATGACCAAAGAAAGTGGTGTGACTTAAAAAAAAAAAAAAAAGTAGATTTTTCTTGCTACTAATCCAACGAGCAAACAGGCTGGAACTGGAGCACTTCCTCCATGTTTATGTTTACCCTGGAATGTCCTGAGCTTTTAGCCTCAATTAGATTGGCCTGATAGTTTTCTCACTGTGGTCCATTTTAGCTAAACTGTAACCTAATGAGGCAAAAATATGTAGTGAAGGGAAAGCAATGGATTACCTATTATTGTAAGACTTCTTCAAAGACGAGCTGCCACATGCCTCTATCAAAGCACACATTCCTCCACCTATTTTGATGTTTCTTTATTGCTGTTTTTTTTTCACTCCATCTGCTGAGAGCAGGCAATTGTTTTCTGAATAAAACTCTGCGCTCCTGAAGTTCGAATAATGATCATTTCATTATTTCTGCTGACGGTGAGGAAAAACGGCAGTGTTTAATAAAAGGGGGTGAAGATGAGGCCACGGGAATCCTCACATCAGAATCCCCCTCATCCTCTGAGCGATTTTCATCAAATTACTGCATTAGTAAAATAGGACTTGTTCATGCATGGTGTTTCCAGTTCCAATTAAGAGCTACCTCGCTGTTGACGGCCGAGCCAGTTTTATCTCTCCTGCTGCTTTTATTGAAGTGGCGATGCTCCTCTCGCTGCAGTGACCTGATGTGACAATTTTCTGCCTCAAACTTGACATCATTTCAGATCGGCAAGAATAAACATATAGTGTTGTGATAACTGATGTCGAAGCTTAGATAAACGGCTCAATAGAGCAATTGATATGAGAAACAGCCGAGATAAAATTTACAAAGATCTTTTGTATCAGATTGCTTGGATTGAACTATTAATTTCTGTCCTTATTATGACTTTATAATCAAAATTCTAAGTATAATCATAGTGTAATAATATACATTCAATTTCTAGATAAAATGAATTAAATATCAATACCAGGCATGGGTTAGTATTAGAATAATTTTAACCTTGAGTTTTAACATTATTTACCCATGAAATCTCAAACATAAATGCACTTCATGGTCCAACCACTTTTATTTAAACAAGATGCTATTATTCCTGCTGTAATTACAGTACATAAAACGTTTACAAAATAGTTATGTAACTTAAATCATTTAATCATTATATTAATTTTAATACATAGAGATAAGCAAACATTAGTTCTTCGGGTGTTTCTATTTTGTAAATAACAGTTGGTTAAATAGTCAGGCTATCTGCTGGGATAGCCAGAGTGAGGGCTTTGGTCTGTGTCTAGGTACTAATGAAAATATTTCTAAGCAGTTGAATTTCTATCTTGTAGACAAGAGGAAAGCAATGCAGCCTTGTTGTTTCAAGAAACTAGCAGTATGTGGGAGAGGGGCAGCATCGGATCCTCATTTTAAGACTATCCATGTTTTCTGACCAGAAATATTCCCAACTTCGATAGACTGTAGGGAAAATCAAAGCTCACAACTTTGGCTGGAAATGCGCAGCAACAAGTGGGGGAAGCCGAAGGGCAATTCTGCTTTTGTCTAATCCACCTCATTAAATAGACTTTTTAATCAGGTGCAGAATCAATAATAATCAGTATTAAATCACATTTAATTGGAGTCTGAATAAAGTAGATTAAAGAATTTGAGAAACAAGAGCCATCAAATATTTAAAAAGTGAACATATACATGGAAAGAATGATAGCCAGACTTTTTCGCTAGTTTTACCTAATCTAAATATTCAAAATGTTAAATACAATGTTTAAATCAAAAGGCACTTCACTTAAAGTATGATGAGCGTAAAATTGAACAATAGTGACAGGGCATAATTAAGGAGATAGGGTTTCATCTTATGTCTTCTTTTATTTTAAGGTAAACGGTCATGAGCCAGTGTCCCGATATTTGGGCAATGTCAACCTGTCACTGGAGCTTCATTATTTCACATAAACTTGGGTAAACAAGCGTACAAGTGATCGATACTTCTTGAAGCAGAGGTCAACTGCACCTCTGTCCTGCTAATTAGCTGCACACTCAGGCAGCCCTGATTTTCTGCAGGACAAAAAATACATTGTGACAAATTGCACAGTCTGTAGCCATCGTTCTTTTCAGGTCTATGACCTCCAAATATTGACAACTAAATATAAGCAGCACCAGTAATATGGGACTCCTACAGTGGCAGACTTCTATGGAAAAAAGGAGAATAATAATATTTAACTAATCATGTCAGTAAGTCATTAAAATGCCAAACAAATATGGGTTACATTTATATTTTATCAGAGTAAATGGTCACTACTACTGACCTTATCAATAAACCTAAAAGAAAATCAAAATAACCAAAGAAAAGCCAGATTGGTGTGTTTTGCATCATTACAATAAAGCAGTATTTTGCAGATACATTTAGCCAAATCAATATTATATTAAAAAAAAACATACATAGAGAGGTATAAATAAAGTTATTTGTTAGGTTTTAAATAGTGACACTGAAAAACCTCAAACCTAAAAGTTATGAACTTTTAGGTTCATAACTTACCTAAATGTTATGGCTTTTTCTAGTGACTAGAAAAAGCCTAATAAGCTCATATTTCATTTTTATCATGTCAAATTTTTTTTGTACATATTTTGCAAAACAAGGGCATTAAAAAGCTCTTCAGTTTTAACGAGTGTTACCAATAAAACCCAAAAGAAAACAAGAAATCAATCAATATCTGACAGATCATACCTGATTGGTCCAGTTCTTATGAATGAATTCTGCACTTAAATCATGCATTTATTAAATACTTATTTTAATTTTAGTTAAGATAGGCATAAAAATATTGTTAATAATTCATTTTAAAAATCTGAAGCAGCGCTGTGATCATTTATTGCTCCACTAGGAAGGCTCAGAGAACAACTGCCTTTCATGTGACGTCAGCTGCTCATTTGGAGACATATTTCCTAAATATTTACCCCAATAATGAGGCCAATCTCCGATCGAAAAGACATAAAAAGCAGGTGGCCGATGACCTTCAGGCTGGAGCCGCCGGCTCACCTGGTCTCCCAGCAGAGGTTCCAAACAGACTGGAGAGAAGGAGGGTAACCAGGCGCTGCTTCCATCCATCATCACATTACGCACACTGGCCCAGTTTAATGTCCTTTTCAGACTTGACTGGAGACACGCTGGGCCACACAGAAACATGGGAAGCAGCTAATTAGTTTGCCAAAGGCAGAAGTTCACCAGTCATTTACCACTTCAAGGGTGAAATTCCCTTCCAGAGTGCTAATGAGGACTTTGTCCATCACTATAGTCTCATTCATTGCAAGACGACAACAGCAGAACACAACGCCATCGTCCAGTTTGCATCTGAAGGATTGTGCTGTAGCCTCCCTCGCTAAACACAACCCCGTAACCTGAACCACCTCAGCCTACGACGATTCCTTAGACTACGGGGCAAACAGCTGGTGAGCGTGAGAAAGGGTGTCATGCTGAGCAGGTGCTGTAATGTGATGTGCTGAGGGAGAGCAGGGAGAAACGGAGAACACAGAAGCTTGGAAATCTAGCAGAGGACAGGAGGAGTTTTTCCTCTAAGTGCCAATGAACTGGAGCAGAATCCCTTTGTTTTCTGGGATAGTGAAGCAGGAAAGGGATGAAATTCATCTCTTTTTATGCAGGAGCTTCAACTTTAGTATGTTAAAGAATATACAATGTAATAAATTAAAAATGTATGATAAATGCTTTAGGGGATGAGATTTCAGCAAATTAAATTTCAAGACAAACAATTTATCAAACTAAAATCCATTTTGGTTCAAATTTCAATTCAAATTATTCAAAATCATTCTAATATATTCTTACAATAATCTATATTCAGACTCAGCTACATATAAAGACGCACCAATCCAATATTGATATCTGAACGAGTCCCAATATTGAAAGACATTCTAAATTGGGGTATTGGTGACAATGTGTCCAATCCATAACAGCAGATCTATCAAGTCCAAGTCCAGTGAATAAGTTCCTTATTGCACTTTCGTGTTGTTTTTACACGTTTGGCCAAGCTTCTGAAGGTACTGGAGTATTTAAGTGTGTAGCACGGATGCAGAGTTACCAAATAAATGTGTAATTTAGTACATTTATGTCAAATCTATGTTAAAAGAAAAAACAAAACAGTCAAATTAGATCTATTTCTGGTTAATTTGTAAAACAAAAAAAGCAGAAATGACCACAGGTAGCAGAAGCAATAGCCATTGTCTGTCCTGGAAAAAGATACAGAAAAACAAAGGCAATGGGCAGGCAGTACTTTCTACGATGAAGCAACAAACACACAACGTTAATAGCTCTGCTAACATATCAGTCGAGTATAGAAACACCAGTGACAGAAGTACTAAGCCAGGGGAAGAAAATAGAAGAACATACACGGAGTTAACAAAAGCAAGAGCTCCGACTGGCAATGAAGCACAGCTAAGCACAAAACCGTTGAGCCAGGAAATCTTTCCATAGGATAGAAAAATAAAGAGAACACAAAGTTAATGGCTCCAGTAGCATTGGCTCTGTCACCATAAAACTCATCTTGTGCCTTTGATGAGCCTTTTTGTAATCCTGCTCACCTAATACTAATGAATATTTTAAGAAAGCTATAAAAAGGTTGCAGGAGCCTTTCTGTTACTGGAACCTTTGAAGGCAGGAGTGTTGTACTAAAAAATATACACATAACATACCTCAGAACTTTATCAATATGTTCTCATTGAAGTCTGTAAAATCCCAGCGAAAGACGTCCAACAGGTGAAGGTTACATGTTCTTTGTATTTTGCACTCACCCATATTGACATGTTTGCTCAGTGACTGCATCCCACAAACCCCAGAAGGGCTCAATTTCTTTCAAAAGCAGGTAATAAATTCAGAGGCAGAACTGAAGTTCTCTGCTTTCTGTGAATAAACGTTGAAATTAAATTAGAGAATGAAGCCAAGCATCTTATCTCTGTGGTCACACCTTAAACCAGGCATCCCGCTCACATTTCCACACCCGTATGCAAAAAATAAAAAAATAAAAAATACGGTCACCTTATCAGGAGCATCTAAAACACAAAGTGAAACACAAAAATGACCTCAAGTTACATGGAATATAGGGGCAGAAAACAGAGCACTGAAATCTGGTCACATGCTTCTAGCTTAACAGGTGAAAACACAGATTATTAAGCAGAGAAAGCCGAGGATGTTTGTGACTGCGTAGAAGGACCAGCTGCTACATGAACGCCAAATGACTGCAGCCTCAGGTAAGGTTGTCGTTTCTGTACTACAGCACTACTTAACATAAGAGGTTTGCTGCTGTGTTGTGCTAAGAGCATTGCAATTTAACTGTCAGCCAGTTGTTGACTGCAAACCCTGCATAACGCTGAGCTTAAAGAGAACAGTAGAACATTTACAGGTAAACAAATCTAGAAGAAAAATAATTTTCACTTGTATTGATTAAAATTTTGCAGTAAGTTAGTTTAACTTTCTGTTTCTTTGATGGTACAATAAATCATTCAATGATGAGCAACGCCTATGTTTTATAAGATACTCATCCAGACGCTGGGGTCCATAAGAATAACATTTTAAATGCTAAAGCTAGGTCCATTTTCACAGTATGAAGAAAACACCTCCACTAACTCATGAGATTGGCTTAAAATATATCTCACTGAATCCAAAATGTTTTAATAAACTACAAACCAGCAATTCTCCAAGAGTGCAATAATTTTCTTCCTTCCTGTCTCATCTGCCTCTCATCTTCATCGTCTTTGGTTCATGTTATCAGTGTCTGGTTTGAGAACCCAGAGCATGTTACAACATTAACAATGTAGCTAATGATGATATATTTGTTATATATAAACTGCAGGACTCAAAAAAAAAAGTTAAGCACCCAGAGTAAATGTGCTGCATTTACGTATTTATTTGACATTTACTTCTCTGTGTGCTTTACAATATCCGTCCCATATTTACAAAGACCACATGAGCCACAAGCACAACGTCACAGAGGAAATGATTCTGGTTAGGATCCACGCAGGTGTCATTACAACCACGTACACTTATTTTGTAAAACTTGTACATGACGGACTCATATTCCTCCCCTACAATCCACAACTAAATTTCTGTGCTCCGTTTACAACGTCCACGGTCACAATCTGCTCCTATTAAGCTTAATTGCACTTTTCAAAGGTTAAGTTTCAACCACCATGGCAAACGCTTTATCCTGATGTGGAAACAGTTAGCATGTAATGATCAGCAGCAAGGACACAGAATGGTTTATAGACTTGAAAGGAATATCCATTCAGCAAATGACTCGCTTTGTAACTACTAACCTCTGACTGAAACACTAGATCACTCTGTAGGAAAATGATCTGGATCAGCTTTCTCACCCACTCAGAGAAACTCTCTCCATGCACAGACACTTTCTCTGAGCATCACTAAATATTACCCAAGCAGACCAAAGAAATCAGCAGGACTCTGCTCTGACAGGGAGGCTCCACGTGAAATGAGAAGTTTGTGTAATCGTCAAAAACAGAGTTTGTACATGTTTTTATGTTTCTTTACCAGAACATTTCAGCCCATATTTAGGATAATGAATAATAAATACACTAGAATATGAATACAAAACATCTCTATGAATTTATGAAAGATATAATTAGGTCAGGTTCTAAATATTCATCCTACAGACAAACATTAAATCCCTACCAATCAGGACTGACAAATGGACAAATGGATGAACAAACTAAAACGAGTTGGTAAAGGACAGATAGATTCTTTATTCTCAAAAGAGACAAAAGTTTCACACTCTGTCTTCAAATGAGGCCACACAGCTGTCCATCACCTCCCCGAGCCAAAATGACCCAAAGTGTGACATTCCACCACCGAGGCCACATTAAAGTGTTTATATTGCATCTACTGCCCTTTTCAGGCATACATGTGCATAATTGGTGTCAAAATTGGGGTCAGAAACCACTGAGTGCAAAGGGTGGAGTACATTAATGAAACCGTCAGGGTGGATGGCTAGTTTATCAATCATTCTGCTACCTTATCACCTTCAGCACAGTCACAAAGCTTCCCGTCACTCTCTTATCAGGCTAATCCTGCTAACTCGAGCACAGAGTCTGTGAGCGCAGCGGGAATAAATGAGTTTACTCCTACTCTGATTGGATTAAGAGCAAGAAGTGAGCCCTGACCCTTTGACTGCGATGGCTGAAGGCGCCGGGCGCTCAGCTTTGATGGGCAAGTCGGCTTAAAAGAAAAATAAATAAGTACAGGGAACGGCTTAATCTTTGACTTCAAATTTGGACGTTCGATTGCGAGTTACTTTTGATATAATTCTGCTTTGATTAGCTTGTGCAATGGAAATAAATCTTTCACAAGTCCCAGACGTCAAAATGGAGTTTATATGACAGCTGAGTTAATAGAAATCCAGTCCGCGAGTCTCTGGAGCCCTCTGTCTGCTCTCCGTCCCTGGGTAGCGAGGACATCATGACTGAGACTACATTAGGATGGCAGAAGCATTCAGAAAACCATTCCTGCAAACACAGACTATGAGCTCCAGGACAACTGCATATACATCCCTCTGCAGCTTCATAAATACAGAGATGGAAACAAAAATTTGTTTCTGCAGCGGAGAAGTCCCACATGAATACAGACACTTGGCTGTCACAAATTGACAGGCCTGCATTATAGAAGCTGGTGACAGCAACACTTCAGTGGGCTAAAGAGCCTCTGTGACAGAGAAACAAAACTGTAATGTGAGGAGAGCGAAAGGAAATGAAAACTTTAAAAAGGCTGCCACACAGAGCAGTGACTAACCCAACGGAGTCAGTGAAGGTTTAAATAGGACACTAGGAGGATAAAATTATACCCCTCCTCAGACTTGGACTAAAAATCCATAATACTTTGACAACCTACTTAGTACTGAGTGAGATCACCAGCTAATAAAATCCCGGGGATTCCCAGAGCTTCTAGTGAAAATAGAAAAACTGAGGTAGTTCCCCACTGGTCCAGATACCCTGATGGTCCAAATGCAGAATGAGGCGACGAGAGAATCTCATGGGAATGCTCAGAAAAACATGTCAAGGTTTCACAGCGTCACTGTGTTTAAAGCAAAAATGTCCAACATGATCCAGGAGGTTTTTTTTAAAGAGAAGAACTAATTATTGCTGCTGCTACTTAAATAAGACAATATTTCAATTAAAAATAATTAGTCAGACAATATTGGTGTACACCTAAGCAGAAATCTAGATTTAGCCTCAAAAATTTCAAGTAAACACTAGCAAATTATACATTTTCCTCCATCTTCTTCATTAAAGGGGTGTCTCTTGTATTTATAAAGTGAGGCTAAAACTTAAGCTAAATTGTTATTAAGGCAAATTTTCTGTTTGGGTACTTTTAAAACCGCCTTAACATCTATTGACTGTTTTTGGGGTTGCGTTATCTGTAACATTTTCCTTTAGACTGCCACAGTCTTCCTTGACAACTGGAAGTATTTTTAACCAATTAAATTTGTCTTTCCCAAACAAGCGAGGAAAATAGTCTGATACCCTTCCTCCAGCCAGCTGACGGACAGTGTGCAGCAGTGCTACAGTGTTCCTTTTTGCCACAGAAACTTCTGACATCCTACTGAAAGAAATCTAAACTTTAACAGCAGCGTGAAATAACATTTTGGTCCTTTTGAAACGGCATCCTTTTAAAACATGTACTTTGGTACCGGTGTCCGTCAAAACCCAATGGTTTGGGAATCGGGAGTCCGGGAGAAGACTCTGGCTGTTTAGCTAAAAATATTATAGTGTAAGTGTCAAAGTAGCATTCATGGTTAAAGCAAAATGAACATTTGCCCTCCAAAACAGCAGTGGAAATCACTTTTCAGTGGTTATTATCTTATTTCTGATCAAAGTACATTTGTCCTATTTACAGGATGTGGTTTAGCATTAAGGCATCTGTAATTTTCCAACACCTGAGAAAAGTATGATTTCAAAGGAAGTCAAAAAAACAAAAACATAACCGAATGTAAAAGGACCATTAGAACTTCCTCAATCTTTTACTTCCAAAGTATTTCCCTGTTTCACCTTTAACCTCAGATGGAGGCGGTAATAAACTCTCCCTGGTTGCAGTTAAATGGAAGGGGTCACCAAGAGAGGAGCAAGTTCCCTTCTCTATTGTAAGCCACGGTGAAGCTGCATCTACACACACACACACTCACACATAGGCCGTGTCCAAGACCTGCATGAGGTTGCAGGAAAACCCAGGATCTCCCAGCTGAACGGGGAAACACCCAGGGAGGGGAGAAAGCATCCAGCAGAGTCTGACATCATCCAAGTGCGGGCTTCCATGTTCATGTGTGTGTGTGTGTGTGTGTGTGTGTGTGTGTGTGTGTGTGTGTGTGTGTGTGTGTGTGTGTGTGTGTGT
>CAEGAF010096657.1:0-74140 GCA_903067075.1 Micropoecilia bifurca | reverse complement strand
CACATATCTAAGACTAAACTATGTTACAGAGAATAAACACAATAAGAACATGTTTAATCTGTGGCATTGCTCATTAACATGGCACATTTCTGATGTATTAAAATTAAATACGTTCGGCACACTTAATGATATTAGTGATTAGGTTATGTATGCAGCAAGTACTTTTACTTTTAAATACTTAAGTATTTTTAAAAGCCAGTACTTTTTTACTTTTACTTAAGTAAAATGTTAATGTGGTACTTTGACTTTTACTTGAGTACATTTTTGACTGTGTATTTGTACTTTTACTTAAGTACATTTTTTGAGTACTTTCTCCACCACTGTTTGTTGGTAGCAAAATCATACTGAAATGCTAGGCGAGGCTAAAGCTACTGTCTTTCCCCTCTCTTTTCATTAAACTCGTTCTTAACCCCCCTGCAGTCTTCAGCGACGAGATCATTTAAACTGCACGAGATTTTTACTCTGTTTGTGGTCCAGTGGGGGAATAATGATCCTGTGTGTGGTTTTCCGAGGTATTTTTTTGTGACGTCAGACCGTCGTTTTGGAAACTGACGGTCTGACGGGACAATTTCCCACTTCCTCACTGTTTGACTATGACCATGGCAGCAAGCTCCTTTCAGTGTGGGCCTGTGTTCCTGAAGTAAATAAAAGTGGACTGTTCCTCCAAGGTCAAAAGTTTCCCTGTGACCTTTCAAAGGGCTGTACTGCAGTGCTATACCTTAATCGGCTCTCCCCTTCATCATCCGACGCATTGAAATCAGCTCTTATTGACAGAGCTGTATCACTCTGCCTTCACAAGGAGGCGCTCGCCTCCCCTTATGGACACCAGGCCAGAGTCAAACTATTGGGCACAGCTCAGTGCAGTGTGTTGTGTGATTGGTCATAAGTTTGTGTAATGCAGAAATGCGTTTGGACAGCAGTGTTGGTATTTCATTTCTACTGACGCACTTGCACTCCATGGGTTTGGTATTTGCAGGTAACATAAAAACTTTTGAGGAACGTTTATCAGAAGCGGTGAGAAATTACGTATGTTTGTACGATTCTTCATAAAATACCTGCAGTGATCAAAAAGCTAAAAAGTCCTGAATGGAAGCTACAAAGTCGTTGTTTAAGGAGGCGACTGTCTGCAGAAAGGTGTGGAGCTGTCTCTGTGACAGATTTATCAGTGTATGGGGATGCCCTCCCATACACTGAAATGGGAGGAGTGTCCCCAGGTGGTCTACACCATGCCGTATGAAAGGTGTGTGAATACACACTTCCTGTGACTGAGTGACCACGTATCAACTGTTTGGTCTCAGATGAAGTTTGAAAAAGCCTTAATCCTCTTTAAGGTGGTCAGCAGGGGGTGGGGGGGAGTCAGGTTGACAGATACTTAACTGAGTCCTTAGAGGAATTTAGGGGTTTTTTGGACTAAGGAACAAAACTGGGGTTCCAGGAAAAAAAAACACATGATGAAAACTTGCAAGGAGATTTGAAATTGCAACCTTTGGCTACTAAGATGTGTTTCCATTGGCCATGTAATTGTTTGGCATTTCATAAATAAATTTGCTCATTGGAAACAAACAATTAAAAAAAACTTTTTTTTTCTGATAAAAGTATTTTGACTCTAGATGAGGTGGGTTTTTTGGCCGTATCAAAATTGGTTTATTTCACAAAACGGCAGGGGAAACACTTTTTTTTGATCACACAAGTCACAGGATCAACAACCAGATGTTGCCGCTAGAGTAGACGTTCTCAACGTGGGCGGTACCGCCCCCCAGGGGGCGTTCAGAGGACGGCAGGGGGCGCTGGCGGGCTTTTCTACAAAAGGGGGGCGCTGGCATGCCTTAGGGGGGCGTTTGGTCGAAGGTAAATTTTATTGTCAATAATAAAATAATGGCCAGTGCAAAGTAGCCTGTTCAAGTTATTTGGTGGGGGCAGTGATGCAACTACACATTTATCGGCGCATAAATCGGCGCCGGTGAAGTTGCGATGCACTTCCCTCCCCCCTCAACAGATTTCGTAACGTGCGCGAGGTGAAACCCACTCTTTGCGCCACTGGGGGGCGTTGAGAGACCTGGATAAGGGCTAGGGGGCGCTGGACCAAAAAAGGTTGAGAAACACTGCGCTAGAGCAAACCACGAAGAAGTCGGTGAGAAGTAGTTTGAGGAATATAACGAAGCATGTTTTCTAATGACATCACACGAACAAGTCTGATTTTAATTGCATTTCTTCTTTAATGGAAACACTGCAATTGTGAATTCTTTTTTGTGACATTAGTAGAATATTGACAAAGATCACAGATTTGTAAGATCACACATTCGTAATGGAAACGCAGCTACAGAAACTTTACTTACCACTTCAATAATATGCGACTTTGTCCCTACATTTTGCTTCACCAACACTCTGCTCACCTATCTTATTTCTGTTCTAAATGCAGCTATTGTCTGAATCGTGTTTCAGATTTCAATGTAAACACCCAGACATGAGCCTGAATTATGAAGATGTTAAACCCAGCGTGTTTAGTGGAAAGTTTGTCCTGATAATGCACTGCTGTTTGTATCTTTGTATAAATCAGATACACCATGACGTGTGAAATGGCTTCGTGACTTTCAGCATTACACACACGTCACATATTGTTCTTATCTGTCTAAATCCTCTTTCTGACCGGCGCTCATCTCATTCGGTTCATTCGGGTCACTCATTCAATCTTCGCTGTGTCCCGCCTTGCTCCTGTATTTGAATTTTGATGCGTTTTCCACAAGATGCAGGTCAATACAGACTTTTGCGAGGAGGATCAGTGAAAATGTAGCCTGAACAGCTTTTAAAACAGCCAAAAAGCCAAACCGTTTAGGAGTTTGATGTGCCGGGTGGAGCAGAGGGACGGAATGTGTTTTGCGACCTCACATTTTTTTTCTTTCCCCAAGTTTTATGCTAAACGACTGCAAGTTTTCATTTTCAGACTTAAAAGGTGGGCAGATCAGGCTGAGATTGGTGTCTCAGGCGCTAGGAACGAAGCATCCGTTGGGTTGTTGACGGCTCACTAGAGAAGTCTCTTAATCCACGTGGAG
Source organism: Micropoecilia bifurca (assembly GCA_903067075.1). Classification (NCBI taxonomy): domain Eukaryota; kingdom Metazoa; phylum Chordata; class Actinopteri; order Cyprinodontiformes; family Poeciliidae; genus Micropoecilia; species Micropoecilia bifurca. The sequence goes on along the minus strand of CAEGAF010096657.1, from coordinate 71,090 downwards.
TGGAGAGTCCTGCCGGAGCCTTGACCTCCCTCCATCTGCTCCCATTATCCCTGTAATCCCATCTCATTCTCTCCGTCTGTCTCTCTGTCGCACTTTCTCCCTTTGCTCGCTTATTCTCTCTTTTTTTTCTCCCACTTTAGGGATTTTGATATGAGTGGAAGCACAATTGAAGAGTGTAGCAGGGAACGCTTCCAATCTGATTCTTGGAGGGATAAAGGTGTGTGTGTGTGTGTGTGTGTTTCAGACTGAATGTGTGTGATCTGTCAGGATCTTAGATAACTTCCTCGTCTCTGAGTTTGTTGCCTGTTTGTGTTGAAGCTGTCCTATATAAGTCAGGTTATTGTTAACCAAACATCACGGCTCTCTCACTCTGGCTTCTTGCTGTGTGTTCACATGGGCCTGGCGCGGTTAAGATTAGGATAAATCTCCTGGGGACCAAATGGAAGTCGTTGCCACGGCAAAAGCGAGCTTTCCACGGTTCTAACAGGGATTGTTTTTTAATGCACAGCTGTTCTATCTTTAAGACAGAATAATAACACTATCTGCTCTTTCATTGCTCCAGCACAGACCCGAGTGTGTTTATGCACACAGGATTTGGGTTTGATATCTCCAGTTGTTTAATGCCTTGCCAGCCGCAGTAAGAGCATCAAGCGAGTGCCCCATTAATTTCCCCCAAAGCTTGTTCCTCCCCCTTTAAAACAGCCAAGATGAGGCTGTTCTTTGACCGCAGTAACTCCTGCTGGCGTTGTGATTAAGGAAATGATTCATTTGGTTAATTAGTAGAGTGATTAATTTATTAGGTTACAGGAGGATCTTTTTATTCCCCCCTCTCGTCTTTCAAGCTTTTGAGGAAGAGGAGTGACTTGCAGAAGGTTTTTTTTTCTCCTGTGTAATCTCTTAATTTCTTCTTCTGTCTCAATTAAGGTATGACCATCTGTCATCTTCACATTATCCAGCCAGCCCTGCATCAAGTAGATAAAAGTTTAGTATTGTAGACCTTTTAGCTAATGATTATAATGCACTTCCTTTGTTGTAAGCACTGTTCTGGCATCGGCTGTTCTGGACTGAAGGCCTGCATTTTTAGTCGAAAGTCGACACACCCCACTAATATCTCAGAGTTTTGTGATGTGAATTTCAAAAACGCTGCAGCAACTTCAGCCACTAAGCTAAGCTAAGCTAAGCTAAAAAAAAAAAGATTTTCCGGTGGGAAACTCTTCTGTGTTAGTTTTGACATATGACTGGACTCAATAAAAGCCTTTCCTCATCCTCTTTCAAGCAGAGATTTTCAGTCAAAGCTCTCTGGTATTTCATGTTCTGTTTATGAATTCATCCTCCTTCAAAGGAAGTCGAATTCCATCTAAAGAAAATGAACAACCACTTCAGTTCAGTTTTAATTCACTTTGGTAAATTATCAACATTATGCACGCAATCACAGTGGTGACAATCGGTATATGATACACCTCTTAAGTTTTTTTTTCAGTTTCCCTTTTTAAAAAGAATGAAGGTCATTACTCCTGAAGCAGGACAGCAGGTACCTAAAAACAGAACTTTCTACAGTAAAACCTGTGTTTCCATCATCAATAATTCAAATGTGTGATGTCAAGAAAAGTTGAGATTGACCAGATTAAGTAGATTAGATGTCATATATGAACTCAATGGAGTGCACATTTCTGTAACTTGTCCACACAATATAAAATCAGTTTTAAAACCTGATTGCTTCACATTTGTAACCTCAACATTTGGACAGGTGAACATCCTCTTAACAGGCACTAACTGGTTGGTGCTCAGGATGAAAGGTTTTTCAGTCGGGTGTTGCTGTGGTTTAGCAGCAACATGCTCAGCTTTTCTGATTGACTACAACTGGATGAAAAAATATATGCTACAGAAATAGACATCATGTCCAGATAACAGGGTTGTATAACTATTTACAAGGTTGTAACTGACCAGGCGTGTTGGAAACATGTAAGCTGGGATCATTTGTATGTGACTGGATTGAATGAACATTTTAGTAAGGTGCCCTGAGATGACGTGTTGTGTTTTGGCTCTATGTAATGTGCTGAGTGTTACTCAGCCAGTCCATTAAGATCTGCAAGCAGGGGCGGAGCTATAGGGGGAACTGGGGGGGCGGCCCCCCCCCCAAACCAGGCCGGTGGGGGCCCGTGTCCAGAGGAGCCAGGGAGGGAGGAATGGATTCACGTAGCTCTAATGTCGGACTATAGACCGAGAAAGTGCGCCCCCGCCTGTTGAGAAAGGTGTATTACTGTCAATATTTCTTCCGTTCGCATCCCCGTTGTATGTACTTTTCTTTTCTTCAGTACAAGTGAATGAACATTCTCAGAGCGTAAGATAATCCATATTTTTTTTGGTTCAGTTTTCTGATTTATGTTTTCTAAGAAAAGAAAAAAAAAGCTGAAAGCTGCACAGCGGCTAGTGCAGTGTGACAGGAACGGTGATGTTGGCAAGCTTTTCACACCAGATGAAGATGTTTCAGGGAGTTTTAAGTAATACATTTTTATGGGCAATAAATTGTCCCAGAAATGATTGTGGTAATGATAATTGTGACCATTGTGAACTAATAGGATAAAAATATCATAATGACATAAGGACACCCTTTAAAAGATCAATAAAGTAGTTTCTAAAGAACATATACCGCTGGAAGTGGAAAATATTTTAAATAAACCAAACAACTAAACAAATCAAAAACAAATCAAATTTATTATGAATTATTTGTAAACAAACCTGTCCTACAAAATATATTAATTAACACACTCGGACTGAAAAAACAGACAATAAACTAGTTAGGACTTTGGTTAAAAAAAAAAGAAGTGCAAACTTACTGCTGAGTGCTGGGTGTCAAATGCTAGAAGCATTTTTCAAAATGCTGGTTTTTCATTGCCATTGAGGGAAGCATCTCTTCAGTGATTAATCAAACTGTCTTTGTTCTCACCATTTTGCACTTGTATCTTGTAGATTAAACACCCCAGTGAGTTTGGACTGATGGAGACAACCCATCGGTTGTATTTACTTTTTGGATAATAACTGAACCGCAAAAGATGCTTACATTTTTTTTTTTTACAGAATGTCATCCAAGTGAAACCAAAAATAACATTTACAGACAAAGAAAGGTTTTCATCAAAATAAATACTTTTTTGTACCATTTTGGGCATAAAAAATGTAATCCAATGTACCAGGTTTCCCAGCTATGAAAAGAAAAGTAATAATGAACAGATCAGCTTTTCACTGTTGTGACAGTCCAACCAGTAAAGGACAAGGACAAAGGCATATATAAAAAATTATTTTCTGTTTATTTTTTTCCAAAGAAAATCTTAAAAGGTTTCAACAACAAATCTAAAAAATATATAACAATATGGGCCCAAAAGAAATGAACAAAGGCAAACATAACTCAAGATAACAAACCAAAAACTGACCTCACACAATGAATACACTGGGGAATTTATACAAACAGGCTAACCTACACAAACGAGGAGGGGTGGGAAAGGAGACAAAGACAAATAATGTAGAAGCATAAATGACTAATTTAAACTAAAACATTTTAACTTTAACACAACTATGAAAACCAAAATAACCTAATACCAAAAAGGTTTTAGCAATTATGCTATTAGTGGAGAGAGGCAGATTGTTTCACATCAAGTCCCCTGCTTCCAGCAGCCTGATGGACGGTTCCACTTCCTGGTTTTTCTTTGGACCAACCACCTTCTGTCAGTCAGTCCTTAAACTCAGCAAAACAAAATGTTAATGATCTTAAATAAACATAAGGTGTTTACTAAATGTGTGCACCCAAATTAGTAAACAACCTAATGCAATAACCACCACCAAAAAAAAGTGAAATTCTAAATACATTATACGAAAACATTTAAATAAATACCAACACTGGGGAAAAGATGGAGGAACCTCCACAACTGTGTTGATGTTCAGTCCGGCAGAATGACCTGAGCTTTTCACATGTTGATGTTAAATGTATTTTTAGTTGCAGGTGGATCCTTTATCACAAATCATCATGGGTACAGTAGATATTATAGAATTTTAGGCAATAAATGATTCCTCCTACTTGGAGAAGAATTCACAGTTGTTGCATCCTCCCCCTCAAATCGAATATGGCTGCCTTCCATCTAAAATAGAGTAGTAAACGGCTGACCTCAAGGTGATGAACATTTGCCACTATGTCCCATTTATGCGTATTCTGGATGAACTGCATGGATCACAAGGGAATAACTTTGCTCATCAGTGGTAGGAGTTATGAAAAATGTTTTCTAAGTTAGGTAATCAATCTTTATGTACATTTGATATTGTATAAGATTAGTTAAATTGATTAAGCAAAAACCTGAAGAATGTACAATTTTTAAATAGGATTAATCAATGAATTTGTTTTTAAAACTTTCTTTATGGAATTTTAATTTGAACACACACAAGACCCACTGACACAGACCACAGCATGACCGTCACAAGCAAAAAGAAAAGCAAAATAAAACAAAGGAACATAAAGCAATAAATGAAAAAACATTTAAAATGTTCAACAACAGATGTTTAAAATGCAATTATGGCTAGAATGAAGTAGGGATAACTTATAAATCATGTCTTACAAGAACAAAAGCATAATGATGAAAGATGGAAACGTACATGAACCAAAAAAGAACAAAAATAAATAAACTACAAAAATAAATAAACTAGGTATAAACAGTTGGGCATTTTATTGTTATGATGTTCAATAGAATAATGGATTAAAATAATTATGTGCTGAATATGCATAACTAAAATTTTATCATCTGCATAAATTGTAATCTAAAAATATATACTGACCATTTTTAAAATGCTCTTCAACTGAATAAAAGCCATTTCTTTTCTTATTGTTCGTTTAATCTGTCAGAAATGTGAGCCACTCAGACTGGTCTGTCGTGCAAATCGAGGCTCCGGATTTAGATAGATGAAGAGAAACAGCTGCTTTTAATCAAGACAACAGTTTTTTGTGTAACACTTTTCTATCTCTTTCTATCTATAGCCGCTGAACTAAACTCAGAAACTAAGTGTCTCCTAATAACAAACTAAGATGTGTCCTTGGTGTTTTCTGTTTTCATGCACACACACACACACACACACACACACACACACACACACACACACACACACACACACACACACACACACACACACCACACACACACAAATACACACTGTGGACTGAAAAGCACCTTGCTTTGCAGGTGACCAAACTACTGTACAGCCTCATGACAGACGGCAGTAAGAGCAGAATGACATCTGCACATGTCGCTGTGTCTTTTGTGTGAGTTGAGGCGGTTCTGTTCTTTTAGAAGAGCATTAGTGGATCATACTGTGCCCATGTATGCATTCTCACTGCTTAATAACCTGCATCAACACAAAGAAGCTGCATGTATTTTTGGCTCTGGCACAGAATCCAGCGTTTTATCCACAGGAGCTGTGGTTTTATCAAGGACTTTCACTCTGACTACACTGCAGCTCACAGCAGTCTGTCATTTACTCTGTAAATGCGTTTCTTTCCCTTTTTTTGTTTTATGTGTTTACTGTGTGCCAAATGATTGTTGTTTTTGTTGAATCACAGTTCTGTTTTCTTTTTATCAGGTTTCTTATTAGTAGTTTTCCACCGAAATTGGAAATCTGCTCTTCACATTCAATGTGTATTCCTAAAATCACATGCAGGAGGTAGATATACATTTACCTGACTCACTTGTTAACGCAGAAAGAAAACAATCTGTTGCTTTACTCCTCATCTTTTAGCACTTTGCAGAAATTCACATCTTCTTAAATGTGCTATGGAATTGTTTGTTGCTCTCTGATTGAAGGGCTGGCAGAAAATTTAACATATAAATTACTAGCAGAACACATCTGAGAACGTCATTCAATGTAGCATTACATTTTGTACCTGGGCGACAGAATTTCCTTTTGGGAAAGATCCAACTTGGAGAAGAATTCACAGTTGTTGCATCCTCCTCTTCAAATCTAATATGGCTACCTTCTATCTAAAACAGAGATTAATGGAGTAGTAAACTGCTAACCTCACGGTGATGAACATTTGCCACTATGACTTATTTATGTGTATTCTGGATGAACTGCATGGATCACAATAGAATAACTTTGCCCATCAGTAGTAAGAGTTATGAAAGATGATGTCTAAGTTAGGTATTTACATATTAATAGTCTATACTTAAATTTGAAAAACAAAGCAAAAAAACTGCAAGCAGTTATCACCGGTTTCAAGCCCAACCCAGTAGGTCCAGGCTGGTGTTCCCTGGTTTCTTTGCACTTCCACTGAGAATTTATTTTCAATATAAATAAATGTAAAGGCAGTCTGTATAGAGTTGAAGAATATGAAGACACCATACTAATAAACTCTGTGTAAACTGCCAATTTTTCAATCACCATAAAAATATTGAACTTCTTTAAGAATTTTGCTTTAAAAGATTTTTTTTTTTCATAATTCTGATGACTGTGAGGAATTTAAGTTTCCATGTGGCTGCATCCTCATTACTTATGTCATGGCAAAAAAAAGTTATAGATATTTATCTAAAAGTGATGGCACCGTGCCTGGTAGTCCTATAACACACGCTTCTTTTTTTGTTGTTATTAATCATTATCAATTCTTATTGTAGTGTCATTTCCTGTTCCCCCTCTGCTGCCTGGATTTATAAAACAAACACGCAGAAATAATTTTTAAAAAGATTTGTCAACTGCAAACTGCAAGTGTTTAGCTTTGTTTCTCCTTCACTAACAAAGCTATTTCTTACACTGTTCTGGACAATATGCCTCCAAATTTGAATGAACTACACATCTTGAAGCCAAGTGAAGCTGAAGAAACTCAGCTTAATCTAGGTGTTTTACACCTAGCATGTGTATACAGGCCCCATGTGGATTTTTCTGGACTCAAAATGGGACCTTTATTGGGAAAATTATTTGAGGTGTTTCATGTTTCTGGGTATCTTCCTGACCAAAATGCAGAACCCAATACAGGACCCCAAACGAACAGTAAGAGAAATATTAATTTGACAAATAAACAAGATTGTAAACAGTGATGGTTGATTCAGGTCTCTGGGTTCAGGATTCTCTGGGAAGGGGAAAAGTATTTAGCAAGAGGTGTGAATGTGGATGTGAGTCTTGCAAGGAAGTGCACTGGGGAGGTTTACTTCTGTAGAGAGGAGACTGAGCAAAGAGATGGGTGGAGGATGCTGGTGAGAGATGCTGACCCTGAGGTCAGGGTTTTCAGATGGTCTTCCAGAGCGAGATCTGAATGGTTGCAGCCGGAGGGGAATTGGACAGAGGGTAGGCAGGATAGAGAACTTTCTGTTGAACAGGAGTCTATGTGTGGAAGGCAGAGGAGTGTTAATGGAAGCAGGAAGTTCAGAAGCAAGAAATGACTGAAGGCTTTTAGATCTAGGAAACTTAAGATGGGTTCAGGCTTGACTCTACCAAGAAGGTTGAACATCTACCAAAGGCTGACTGTCTGATGGTGCTTTACAATCATCTTACTGCCCACAGGTGTGGCAGGTTAGCCCAACATCTCCAACAATGATCTCACACTCACACAAACACACCAGGATCCTGACATGAGGCCCGTATCTGGGTCTTACTTTGGTTCTAGATGAAAAACAGATCAATTTGGGCAACAACTAAAGTGCTGTATTGTTCCCTTTACCTTGGCCTGTATCAATTCTGAATAAGCAAGTTACAGATTGTTATGTAACTTCTGGTTTTCATTCCATTTGGGACCTGTCTGTCAGCCAGCGTCCTATTAGAGGTGGGCGATATAAATGTGAAGTTTTATCACAGTATTTTGTGATACAACACACTATTTGTAATATACTTCTACAGGACAACAAACACATGAAGAATTCTGATTTGTTTCCCCAAAATTTCTACACTAACTGCATTTAATCATGTTTAAAAATATATTGAAACACCTTTATTGAACAAGCAGTGGATAAAAATAATAAAAATAAAATTCCTGACAATATGGAATGTTTAGAGGGTTTTAAACTATCACTTATTACATTATTTACTGTGACGATGACAAAGTGAAATCTTATAAGAAACTTACAAGAATTGTTTTATGATAAATAATGCAATAAACGCCCACCTTTATGTCCTATCCATATGGACCAATATGTCATTTTTACTTGGTTTAAAGGTATTTGTAGGAGTCTGTCCAGTACTCTACATCTAAAGTAAAGTCTCAGAGATCAGAAACTAAAACAAGATGTCTGAATGTTTCTGTAACTTCAGAATGGGACATTATCATCCAGTTTCATTACACAGTTTTATTGGTGGTTGTAACTTGGTTGATATGTGACCTGCTGTCCTTTAATGATGAAAGCTAAGTAAAAAATTCTTTTAAAATTAAATTCTTATTTAATTTCAACATAAGTTATTCAGTATCCCAACTGTCACATTTTATGAAATCTGGACAACTTTCTTCCAAGCTGTATCAAAAGAAACTTTAAAGGTTTAAAAAGCATAGACGTTCATCTCTTAAAAAAGCAGATTATGACATAAAACATCCACATTTGTTTTGTCAGAATGCTCATTCTACAAATACTCTGCAGAAAAGGAAAAGATCCACAATCTACTTCATCATCCAGAAGAAATAGTCTGAGATGTAACTTGGCCCAAATGCAAAACGTTAATTGGCGTTCAAGCGATTCAGTTTACAAGAAGACGGCACATCCAAGAGGGCAAAGGTGGGGCCATTATGAGCCGGATGGGTGGACAAAAAAAATGTTTTTTTTAAGGCTTTGTGTTGTTTAAGACAGAACACACTAAGAAAAATCGTCAGATTTTTCCTAATGTGCTTCAGGACGCAATGCCATCTGTGCCTGTCATCCAGAATCAGGTATTGGATTCTGTACAGCACTTGCAGCATGACAGGATGTGAGTGGGTGCCCCCATGTACTGGCCAGGTGGTTGTATCAGGTCACTGCCCAACAGACCACATGCAAACACAAAATGTGACTCATACCAAACTCAGTCATGCTGTGTAATGCTGTGTAAGGACTCATTCATACCGGCCTGTCTGCTCCGCCGCTCGCTCGGCTGCACAGCTTGTGGGACATAAACTTCTTCTGTAGTTAAAATAATTGATAGCACCATTAGGCCTGTCACAATAAACAATAAATTGCATGATAAATTAAAGCCAGCTCAATAACTCCTATTTGCATGATTTGTCATTTTTCTCTCTCTACCAAAAACTGGAAAGTCTGATGTTAAAGTCTGGTGTTTTGGTCTCAACCAGCCCTTTTTTGAAGGACAATTTTATTTACAGAGACCTAAAAACGTATTTTATTTGTTTTGTTTTCTGTTATTTTTGTCATATTTAAAATGTCTTCCAGTTCCAGTGTCAAATGTTAAATGTTGGTCAAAATTTAAAGTTGAATCTTTTAGAATGTGTTCTTGTATTATTATCCCATTACCATTACATTACTTGAAAATGGTCTCAAAACAACAATAATGTTGTTTATCGCAATAACTTCTGGCACAATTTATTGTCTAACAATATTTGTTATTTTGACCAGCCCCAGCACCATATAACTGACACACAAAATATGTTTTGAAGAAACTCATTTGACTCTAGATGAGTATGAAGTGTTTCATTTTCATCTTGTTTTGGCACACGGCTTGGTGTTGTGATGCTGTGGGTGATCCCCTCCCTTGCAGCAGCTTATCTGATGACTATCCAAACAGCGAGCTGAAAGTTTAAATCTTTCAGATATGAACTGACAAGCGTGAAACTAGATACATTTGTTGGGTATGAGACAAAGATAACTAATTTTCTACCTCAAAATAGTTTTAGATTTCACACAAACCCAAACTAAAGCTGACAGAAGTTGAGCTGGGTCCTAGCAGCACTAACAGGATAAATGGCTCGTGCTCAGTTGCTATTGACAAAAGAGAAATCCTTCAACCACTCAAATGTGATGCCATTTGTCTACATTTCATGAAGACATAAGTTGTGCTCAGTTTCTTCTTCAGTGGTTGTCATGTTTCTTCCTTCAGTGGTTCTTGGTGCATCACCAAACCATCACAGGTGAGGGTTTGGTTTTTCAAAGGGTTTGGTCCGTTTGACACAGATCAGTGTGAAAGTAAACCACACCAGCTGAAAATGGAACAAATGTTACAGTTGAACGGAGTCCACTGAACTCGGTTCAGCTAGACTGGGGTGCGAAAACACCAAGAGGTAATACCATCAAAAGCATCAAAAAGGGTATTGAGTATCAAGTTTTAAATCTTAGTACTGGGATTTAGTTTGTAATTTTACTAAGGTGACAATCACAGCGCTTGTCCCCTTGATTCTGCGATGACCCTTCTGCTTGCAGCCCAGATGTTTGTATTCTCACTGTGTGAGCGAGCCAACAGTGGCAATAGTACTCCCAAAAGGGACATTAATATTACAAGTAAAAGAAAAAGAAAAAAAACAGCAATGCTTGTTCTTTAATAATGCGGTCTCAACCCAGTCTGCAGACCCAGTCTGCTGGGTTCCCCAGTTATCTGAGGAACCACAAAAAACAAAAACTGCATTCTGGACCTGCAAAAATCTTGCAAATGTAACTATTTATATGAATGAAACTTGGTCTGCAAATGTATTAAGTTATGTTGAAATCAAACGTAATTTGGGTGCATCGATGTTTACATTTTCTTAAACCATTAATTTTCCAAAATGATTCTGCTCTTTAATTCACAGAATAGGTATTATCATTTGGAGTATATGTACAGAAGACTTAAACAAACCTCTCTAATCAATTACACAGTATATATTGTAAGCACTTATCAAATTACTGTATGAATTATACCTATTGTGTTTTTATAGTGGCATTTGTCACTGCCCCCTGATTAGTTTATGGTCACCATGCCAACCTGCCTTGTCATTTAATGGATTCCAGTATGAAGACAACAGGTGAACAGTCTGACTCGTAGTAAATGTTACTTCTGTGTGCAGCACTGACAGTCAGGCTGAAGAGATGCAAACCCCAGAGGATGAATGACTTGTAAATGGCTCTGGGAAAGGAAATGTAGCAGACGATGGTGATGTTAGTTTTAGTGGTCCAGACCCAAGACAAAGATCAGTTCAATTAGTGGCTTATGAAAGTCATCATATCCTTTTTCACTCTCTGTGAGGTTATAACCACGGAGTTGGATATGTTTGATTTCATGTAGCAGATCAACAGAAAGTAGTCCAGAGTTGTGAGGTGGAACTGGATTTCAGTTTGGGTCGTTGGCCGGCTGGATGGGAGAACTTCCAGTGTTTTGCAGATGCTGACATGTTTTCTTCTATGATCGTCCCAGTTAGTGTTCCATCCACCTTCCTGTCAACTCCACAGTCTTTCCATTTTCCTGCTGGGCATCAGATGTAATTATTAGTAATTACAACTAATAATTTCTTATAAATTAATTTATGAATAAAATGAATTATTTTGTTGCAGCACAAAGGCCTAGGTCTTAAAATAACAATAACTGAAGGCATAAGTTCAGCACCGGCGTTATGGTGTCATGTTGAACCGCAGGATCCTGCGCATGTGTGGAACAGACAGACAACTTCTATAAAAACATAGAAGAGTTTAGTCTCAACATGAAACGAGCTTCACAGTTAAGACGTTTCATTCAACCAACACGCTAAACTCATTCGCACACACACACGCACAACTACCACATGAGACATGAGGTGTGTGTCCTGATTCTGCACCAAGAGAAGTCAGAAGCAGTGTCTTCAGATGTAAACAAATTGAAAATTATTTTTCTGAAAATTCTGCCCTAATGAAGGAAGTCTGTGTCAGTGAGGTGCATCAAATCACAATCCCTCCACTCTGAGTTCCCACTCCACATCCAAACACATTTGTCTACAGCTGCAGTCAATGCTCCACAAAAAGCCACTTCTTTTAGTGGTGCTTTCTGTCCATGAACTTCCTCCATCTTGTTGTGATGTGATGGCAACGTTTTCAGCTGCCGTTACTGAATAACTTTAAAATCGATCCATAGTCAGCGGAGTTTGTGATTTCTACTTATTAAATTATTACTAAAGATGAACTCCATTGCCCCACCTTTTTTTGTGTGTAACAAAGAAGAAAAAACCCAGTGTCATTTTCTTCCCACTTGCTTTGTGTTGCTCTACCAGTGTTCTAAAAAAATAACAAAACACACTGGAAAAGTCCAAAGGATATGAATAATTTTGCAGGACAATGATTCTCATCCCAGTGAAATCACATCTTCATCACATAAAGCACCTTCTTCCTTATCCCTGCATGACAGGCAGAGTCATTTGATTAGTGTTACCCACAGTGGAAACATGGTTCACCCATTGAGCAAACAGAGCCATTTAAAAATAGTAGACAGTGATCTGACTTGACATGTCATAGTCTTGTAATGGCTATGCAAATTCCTCCCATTAATAATGAATGATTATTTTTAATTTATTTCCAGGAGAGAACAGATGAAGATGGGTACAAAAAAAAAACCTGCAGTGCTGACTCTCAGTGTTAATGTCCATTTGCATAGTCGAACTATCCAAAAAGTTCATTATGAATAATTCATTATAGTTAGGAGCAATTCATAGGGCCAGTATCAGCTCCAGCTTCTATGTAGTAAATTTGATTTTTAGTAGGCTCCTCACTGATTTAATGGATTTCCCAGTGTTTTACACTTTTACCTCTGGTCCTACTGTGCCACAGTGGCTCCTGTGAGCTATGATGAATTAATGTTTTAAAATGGTGGTTTTATCATGTACTACACAAATGTAAATCAGATGGGAAGATTGTCATTGTTTCATTTTTGATACTATATTCAAGCAATATGTATTTTTAATGAAATCTTACTATTAATAGGAGAAAGGACGTGCAGTTTGGAAAATGATGTGAATTTATATGGTAATGTTCGCAGTAGCAGCCAGGTCTACCAGAATATGGCTATAATGCTACATACCCTGCTTTGTTTACAGTTTGGATTGCTTTATACATCCACCTAACTTTAAAGTTTCAGCATAAGTCCTGACACACATTTGAAATCAAATGTTCACATTCGCTGGATAAAAATCAATGTATAATAATGGCATAATCTTGTTTTCTGACTCATCTTTTCCTGTTTGACATCAGTAAGAATTACTAAAATATTTTTTATTTCTAAATGCCATAAAAATTAGATTTTTTTTAAACCTTCATATTCATATTTTAAACATGAAGATGTTTTGATTGTTCATTTACAAATTGACAACATTGGGACTGAGTGTAATGATTGAAAGGATGTGTAAAAAATGATGAAACAATCCTGAATAACAGTGTTTAGAAAATCGCCTTGCAATGTGGTGATGACTAATGGGCCAATATAAAATTCTCACAGTATAATAATGTTGAGTAAAGATTTGACCTTTTTGAAGGATTACTGGATTACAAAAATATAGAGCAAAAGTGCATAAAGTAATCAGTTTTATTTAAAACAAAAAAGCATGCTTATGTCATACTGCTGCAAAAATATATTGCGTATTACAATTCTATATAGTAATCATACTTATAACCGTTTTTGTTGTTTTGTTTATAGGAGTTGAAAATCAAAGCAAATACATAACAATTGATTATTGATTTTCAACTACTTAATCAGTTATTTTCCTGGATATCGTATGTTTTTGTTGTTCTGCTCTTTTTATTTTAATGTAAGTTTAACAGGTTAAGTCAGTTACTTAGCTATGTTAGCTGCTCTAGGCTTTAGAGAAATGAGACAGTAGAGGATGAACCAAATGGAAACAGGGAAACAGCAAAGACACCGTGACTCACCAGATGGAAAGAACATTTCCAGAAATGTTTCTCATAGTTTTCCAACAGCAGTTTCACTGTTGGTAGGTGGTCCTCTTTCATTTTCCACATCATTCATTGCCTGTTTATTACAACACCAGAATTTGGTTTCATGTATTCATCGTTCTCTGTGGAGGGTGACATCAAAAGCTTATATTGTTCTGACATTCTAAACTGAAATTAGTGTAATTTTCTGCTCATGTGGTTGAAAAAACGAAACTAGCTCTCATTAACCATGGTAACATTCTGACAGGTCTGGTCTCTGCCAGACAACATCAAGCTCATGATAAAACAGGTTCCCTCCTCTGGCCAAGCTAAGGCGGCGCGGTAGGAGGAGAAATACATTTTTGGGGGCCAGATTAAGAATTTTCAAGAGGAAAGTGGTGTTAAGCACAAACTGGCACCAGTTTAGCACTAGAATCTCGCCTGAATTGACACCACAGGATTTACTCCACTGTATCATAAACGGCATTTCCACTTACACCGCACAGACATGAAAGCTTACAAAAGTCTAGGTGCTACCCAGTTTTTATGTACATATAGGCTACATGATATTGAGGAATTCTCTCCATCGTTACTAATAACAGTATGTGTTAATGATGCAATATTTGACTATATCTTGACAATCGTAATTACTTATGAAGTACATAAATCTTAATCTTCTTATTGTGTACAAAGTGTTTGCTGCAAATCTGAGAATACACCAAGGGCTGACAGTCCTTGTGATTGATGGCTGATACTCATCGCTGCCTTCTTTGCTCATCAGAAGCTTCACAATAAAATGACAAGCTTGGTTTGCATCCATGTCTGTTTGTGCAGCCGCCACCCTTCATCCATGTTTACTGTGAAATCATGTAAATAAAAGTGTTTTTAGTCCAGCAGCTGTCTGCTCTGTCAAGTTTTACAGGAGAAAAGTTTGGTTTGATGTCCATCATGGCGGAGTGGGCCGCGGTCGTTCTGAAGAGCAGGACGTCACGTACAAAGATACAGAAGCATACAGACACTGCAAACGCTCCATTACAGGCAGGCTCTTTGTTCTGGTCAGAAATGTTGCGTAGGGGAAAAGGCGTTCTTTCCATCTGGTGAGTCACGGTGTCATTGCTGTTTCCCTCTTACCATTTGGTTCATCCTCTACAGTCTCAATCTTTGCAGTCACGTTTTTGCTTTGTGAACATTCTGCTCATCCTTGAAATAAAACTCGACCTTGGCTCTGGGTTCACGTGAGTTCAAGCAAATTCAGCAAAGGATCGCAGGGGTCAAATGACCATGAAATACATCAAGAGACTTCAGCAGTTGCATCGTCCTAATGGGCTGTTTTATTTTCACTTGTCTTTTCTTCCCAAGGCCTTGCGACCAATATGAATACTCTTAGAACAATGTTTGAGCCGGCCGCTCGCTCGGGAATATTTATGAAAACTGTTTAATTAAAAGAAATCGGGTGATAATATGTCAAGAACCTCTTTACCACACGCCTCCTACTCCTAAGAAAAGGTCGTCTGCCATGCTTAAGTCATGTTGCCTCTGCAGCTGCTCCCTAATTGACGTGTGCATTGCTGTAATGTGGCGAGAGTAGCCTATTTATTTCTGTGTGGGCAGAAGCCACAAGGTAGCATCCTCATGCCTTGCCTTCCTGCCAGCTTCTTTGCTGCAACGGGATCAATTAGTGTCTGCATGCGTGTGCATGTGTGTGCGTGTGTGTGTGTGTGTGTGTGTGTGTGTGTGTGGGAGGGTCATTGCACGCAGGCTGAAATCAAGCAAATATGTTTGAGAGAATGTGTGTGCGCTATGTAAACCCCTCTTGTTGAACCGTTGCCCCGCAGCACCTCCTTTAATATGCTCGGCACACAAGAGAGCTCCGGTTTGCTCTTCTTCCCCATTGTTTCATTTTCTGTTTATCTCATCCAGACACACACAGTTAGTCTTGGGAAGTGTTTTCTTTTCCATCTTGTGCTGGCACATGTATTATGGCACCGTATATCGTACATCTATAAATCATTTGTTTTCGCCACAACACCTTTACTTGCCCTCTTTTTGTGTGTCCTCCATTCTCCGTCTCTCTCTTTCTCTTCTCTCTCGAACTCTTGCCAAACCTCCTTTCCAGCTGGTTCTTATCATATCGCCACCATCCTCTTCCAGATCTTCCCACACCATTGTTTTTGCCAATTTGGTGAATAATTACACCTGATTTTTTTCACCTTTTTTTCTTCTTTTAAATCCAGACTCACTTCTCGGGGACACAAATCTCCCCCTTTCCTCTCCTCCGTCTCTGCTGCTTTGGGGTTGCGCTATCAATGTGAGTGATTGTGCAATCCTGGGGCGTGTAAAAGACATGAGGAGACTGTCAAACAGATCAATAGACACCGTCTGAATATGTCTTCTAACCTTCTTCCGCACGGCATTGCTCAAACACACACACACACACACACACACACACACACACACACACACACACACACACACACACACACACACACACACAGAAAAGTTACAAGACACACTCAAAGAAAATGCTGGAAAGCATTAACATGCATTGAGCAAAGGCAGAAAGCCATGCTCGCACATTGATGCAGGAATATGTGACACGTTTGGTTCTATTTAGGAATGAATGGAAAGCGTTAAGAAACCCGGTCGTGGCCGGTGCATGGGTCACCCGGGCAAAACGGGCGATTGTCGCGCCTCACCGAGGGAATTGATTTTCCATCTGAACACCAGATCTGATGAAAGACAGACGAGTCGAGAGTTAAAGATTGGAAGCCCCTCTTTCCGATGCTCCCGCAGCAGCGCCTGATCTCTTATCTGTGCCCCGCAGTAGTCGCCGCTGCTGAAAGTGGAGCTGGCATCGCACAGCGCAGTGTTTGTCAGATCATCTGTCAGCCTGAAACCACTCCAAGACCGAGGGTAGAGTGCAGCAGGAAATCAGTTAAATTAGACCTCTGCAATGGCTGCGCCTGCAAGCACTTCCTGTTGCGTTTTATATGTTTAGCTGGCGTTCTTATCCTGTGTGTTTTCTTCTGGAAATGTTCTCTGCTGCGGTAGGAACAGAAGAAGGTATGCAAAGGAGAAGTTGGGGAAAGGTCAGGGCTGCGGTAGTCCTGCTTTATTAAAGCGATGACAGTGAAGTGCGAGCAGAATAAAGTTAGGAAAGAAAATATAAGTTATTCCCATGGAATGCTGCTCTACAGGAGTATCAGAGCTGATTAAAATGGAAGCAAATCAGAGGTTTGATAAAGATTTGTATTTTTTTTTTCAATAAGATGCAACAAAGAAGTTTTGATGTAGCTTTCTGCTGATAGATTACATTATTTTTAATGTTTGCAGCTTTTCTTTTTATTCCTTCCTGAGCCATTTTGGTGTTTTTTTCCTTGATCTATGAATAAGCACATGTACAGTGACAGAACGAGTGGTTACAGTGGCAGATGAGTGACATTGTATAATTTAGGTGTCAAGGATTAAAGGACTGTGAGAGAAAAATGAAAAGAAAGGCTTTCTTTCAGATCGAACATCAGCATGTTGGAACCAAATCTATATATGGAATAAATAGGTGGATTTTAGTGTCTGGCCCTATGGAAACACACCCACCAACACCAACTGCTACATCCCTACATGAGCTGAGCCAGTCAGTAAAGCTGTGATTCAGTATGAGAAATGATGGTTTTATTTTAATTTTAGCTAGATTAGTGTAATTTTTGGTGAACCTATAACAGGAAGGCTATCTACTATCAAAATTTAACTTGTCTACATTTCTCAAATCGCTGGTGTGATAGAGACTCTAAAGAAAGTTCAGTGATCACATCAGAGGATTGAAAGTCCAGTCGGAAGGTTTTCCACCACTCTGGCTCCATCCACTGACTCTACTTCTGGCTGGCCAACAGTTTGCTGCGGCGCCAGAGGAAATCACTGCTTTTGACAGGGACTAGAGGTCATGAGGATCAACAGCCAATCAGAACATGGAATGTTTAATGCTTAACCTTTGATAAGTTAAAGCCAAATTTGGTAAAGTCAATTGAAAAATATGTTTTGTAAAAATGTTAAATGATTACTTAGTTGTGTTAGTATAATATGAGAGAGTTCCTCTGCCTTCTCCTTGTGGTTCTACTGCCATCTGTGGAAATACAGATGGAGTCAGAGACAGTCGGAGACAAACCAATCACAGCCAGGAGGCGGGTCTTGGTGCTGTCAGTCAGGCTTGTGTATGTGCTGATTACACTCTCCCCAGTGATTTCTGCTATGTTTGAGCCAGTTCTGCACAACTGGGCCTGCAGAGAATGTGAATGCTAATTAGCAAAGCAGGCAACCCATTTTCCTGTAACAGTAATTTGTTTTTCCACTAGTAGTACAGCTGCAGCATGTACACAAGCTTTTTTGGTTTTACTGTTTTGGTTGCCATATTGTATTTCAGCTAATTGGCAGTAATACTTGGAGAACCCCAACATCAGCTTTCAGGTGTTTCGTACAAGTTATTTATTTATTTTTATTTTTTTTGTAGTTTAGATTAGTAGCGGAACAAAGTTGGAGATTTTAACTACAAAGTTACAACAGAATGAAACAATACAATGTAAATGCACACTGTCCATCCATCTGTAGTTAAAAATGTAGATATCAGAAGGTTTTTCACAGCTGACCCTCAGCTGTGATTAAGAAAAATACACATACATTCCTGTATGTGCATTTTCTATTGAGTTGAACAGGCTGAAAAACTCTTACTGTAAATGATAAACAGGCTGCATGCATGTATCAGCTTACTAAAATTGCTGACCACTCAGAGTGCCTTTGTGTTCAAGGCCACTTTCACCTGCTGGCTCACACTTTCACAAAGCGATCTTTAGTCCTCAGTTCTTTTGGGTCATGCTTTGCTTTTAGTGATGCACAGACAGCTGGGCGGAAAGGTTCAGCGTGTTTCAGGGGACATCCTGTGACATGGAGAACATGCAGACCTGGGAAACAGAAGTCTAACATAACAAAATCTCATAATAATATCCCAGTTGCCATGTGACTGGCACATTGCTCAAGAACCACAATCATGCCGCTTTGCATCACTGACAAAGTGGCAGTGAAACAAATTGTTATATTATGCTAAGGCCAAAATAAAAACATGCTTAGCAGAATTTATTGTGGCTATAAAGAAATGTTATAAAAGTACTTTGATTGTTTTATGCTACTTTTGTCAAAGCCTTGGGAAGTGGTCTGCAGCTCAAAGGTGGGACTCATCAGTATGGCCTCGGCCCCCATAAAGGCCCACCGGCTCCAGCACCTTGTCTCATTAGAAGAACTTGTAAATATCCAGTTGGAATGTGTTAAAAAAAATTTGTTCAATGTTTTTGTCATGTTTAAAACTACATATAGCGTTGTATTTACAAAAGATAGAAAGAAAAAAAAAACATCGGCCATCAGTGTGAACACCCCATCCTTATGGCAAAACATTAGTGGTGGCATCATGCTTTAGCTCTGAATTTCTTCAACAAGGATGACTAAGTGGGTCAGAGTTAATTGGAAGCTGGGTGGTGATAAATACAAAGGAATCCTGCAAGAAAACCTCTTGAAAATGGCAAGAAAACCCCCACAACAATGTCACCTTATAGAGATGTAAAAGTGCTGGAGACACACAGAGTTAATTTACAGCAAAATCTAAAAAATAGACCAAAAAAAAACTAAGGGAGGATAAATAGTTTGAGAAATGTCTCATTTTGTCTCCATCTTCCAGTCATGCACTGGTTACTGTTGGTCTGTCATATTAGCCTGTAGTGTGACCAAGTGTGAAAAGGTTCAAAGGATAGGAATATTTTTGCAGAGCACTTTGTATTATTTGTATGTTCCTTTATTCAGATGATTCTCTTTCAAAAATGTTTTATAGACACTTCACACAAGGCAGGATAGCTGTGACAAAGTACGTGCAAGGACATTTTACTGAGTGCATAAGCTCTTCAGTATGCAGCAAGCCTCAGCCTCAATGCTGGGTATTGAGAAATAACTCAGACCAAATATAGCTAAACTTCGACTGGACAAAACGATTTTCTACACCACATTTTTTAAGCTTCCAATAGCATTTTAATGGTTTTAGCATCACATTTACTTAAAATCTTTATTGGACTATCCGTCTGAACTTCGATCATGGATGAACTTAAATTTTCTTTATTTAAACAACAGTAAAAGAAGTTATTCTCTTTGGGCAAAAGAACATCACAAAATATACTTGAGTCAGTCATTGGCCCTTTATCTCCATATCATCACACAGTTGTTGTCAGACGTGTTGGTTTTCTTTTTGACAGTAAGTAAGTGAGTTTAGTTGTTAATTCAAGCTTTTTTCATTTGCACAAAGTCTCGTTGCTGCTTCAAGGATTTTGAGAAACATATTCATGCCTTTATCACTACCTGCTTACTCTTGTAATCCTTTATACAGAGGTACTGATCAATCATCCTTACACCAACTTCAAATGGTCCAAAATGACACAGAATCGTGACGACAAATCGCCAGTTTTAGCCTCTTTACACTGGTTATAAATATCTATTTCTATTGAGTTTTAAGATTTTATTAGCTGTTTTTCAAACTTTACCTGGCTCCACCTTATGTTCAGCATCTCGTGCATCTTCATTCTCTCCCCAGACTGGATCAAATAATCAAATATGTGTCTAAGTTCCAAGATCAAGACTAAAAGTTGAGTGTTGTCCCAAATCTTTGGAATATTCTGCCCATTCATATTGGACCTGCTCATACTTTGGATCAGTTCAATGAACTTCTTAATAATTATTTTTTATTCTGCAGCATTTGATCATATCTGAGATTGTATTTTATTGATTTGTGTTGTCTTTTACGTTGGCTGTTTGTGTTTGATCCTGTAAAGCACATTGGTGCGGTTACATCTTGTCTGCAAAGTGCTATATAAATAACTTTGACTTGAACTGACTCCTACTCACAGTTGTAAACGATGGCCCTGCTGAAACCTGATGAATCGGGGGATGGACAGACACATTAATGGACTGAAAATCTTTCACTATTTGGTAAAAATCAATAACTGGTTTTTTAAAGGGGTTAATTTGAAGAACCACAATGAATATCTACTTCATTTGGTTAGTGGAGAAGCTGATTGTATCCAGTAGCAGGTACTCTATGTGCTCCAGGATGAAAAGTGTGTCAGGAGGTTGAACCACAGCAAGTTAAATTGCAATAAGCACTCCAGCTGCCAGAGGAATTATGCAAAAACTCCAACTTATTCATATTCTGCTCTACCATGTCTTCTAAAAGATTCAGGGAATTTTCATTACCTTAAACTAAACAGTCGGGATCTAATTTAAGAAAAAGAAAGAGCCTCGAGGTGTCATTATAATACTGGTTGCACTTAAGCACATAAACAATTCATCGTGTGGATCTTTTCAGGTGAAGGCAGCAAGTCTGCGTACAAGTGTGTGTGTGAGATAATAAGAGCCCATGTTGTGAGCAGTAATCTCCTAACACAGTGGATTGAGTCGACTCTGCTGGATCATCAGTGGTGTGAGACACGACACACACTCAATTACTGCCACACAGTCTGATGTGGGGGGTGGGGGAGTGGGGGCAGACAAATTGAAAGGGAGGAAAATTTAACTGTTGGAACCCAACGGCCCGGGCCGAGGAACAATGAAAGAGATGAAGATGACGTCTGTATTTGGAGAGCGTATGAATGTTGGAGGTGTCTGTATTTGCCCAGAGAATCCGCAATTAATCTAGCATGCGTTCACACACATGCAGAAAAATACACACGCACACACATGTCCACTTTTTTCTATAGTGCAGCTTCGTCATATTAAAATTCATGTTTCCATTGACTATACAATTGTGCAATTTGACATTTTGAAATTAAATTTGCTTAATGGAAACACGACAATTTAAAAAACAACAACTTGTTTTTCTGATAAAAGGTTTTGGTGCTCGGATGATAAGTTTGTTTAGGTAAAGCTGAAGTGGAAAAACTTTTTTCACATCACGCAAGCCTCTTTGGCTGCATTCACACTGCAGTCTGAAGTGACCCAAATCCCAGATGAATCTGATCTTTTCTGAACCAAACACATTGGATTTTTGCGAATGCCACCCAGGTCACTTGGCTGTGTGGTTCTAAACCCGATAAGTATCAGATCTTTTCAAATGTGACCTGGGTCTGTACTCATCGCATTCGTCCATCCTGAATGCCATTCACACTCGACAAACAATAATAATGATGTGGCTCTGGCAGGATAACAACTTAGAAATCGTACGATACGCTCCACCATTATCAGCTATGTTTACATCTGCAAACACTGAGCACTTCTTCTTCTTCTTTTTCTTTATGGCGGTTGGCTAAACACACAGCACGCTCTCTATGCGTGACTTTATTGCACCCTCTACTGTTCATCTGGGACACTTCCAAGTCGTTTGTAGTTTACGTTGGCAATCGCATATAAGTTGCATATATTTGGGAATCTGAATGGACCCACAATTTGGACCCAAATTTGATTTTTATTTTTTTAACAAAAAATCGGATTTGGGTCTTTTCAGGCTGCAGCATGAATGTAGCCTTTATGCCACTGGCACAAACCAGTACCACTGGCACTGGTTTGTGCCACTGGCACTGGCACTATCTACTTTCCCTCTAGGGAAAGTAGATAGAGGATCATGGCATGGCATATTTTTTAATGACATCATGGGGACAAACTTTTATTCACATGTATTTTAATTACGCTTTTTACTTAATGGAAAGACTGAGATTGGAAAATTGTGCTTTTTTGACACTAGCAGAATGCTGACAAAGTTTTGCTCACTTTAGAAATGGAAACACAGCTACTGTCATTGCCGTTGTGATTGTCCTTCCTTTCACTTCTTGTCTAGCCATGCGTGTGTGTGTGTGTGTGTGTGTGTGTGTGTGTCTGAGCCGAGAGAAAGAGAGAGGCTGCCAGTTGTGGCAGATCGATACCACTGACTGAGAGATCACAGGAATGCTTAGAACCCATCGATGACTTTGTGTGCATGTGTGTGTTTGTGTGTGTTGAGCTACACGGTGTCTAATGACAGCAGAAGAGGGGAAACGGCAGTAGGATGGATAGCTGGGTGAAAGAAGAAACAAATGAGTTGATGAAACCTATTTTCTGCTCACGGTTCCTTCACGTCCGCCTTCGTGTGTCTCTCTGCCTTCCTGCCTGCCGTCCTGCTCTCCGCCTCTGGTTTGTGTCTGATGCAGCTCACAGAGACGCCGTTACATCAGGAGATCATGAGAAACAGAATAACATCAGAGTTTATCAATCTTTGTTCAATTATTCATGACGCCTCTTCTTTTGTCTCTGTTCTGTATTTTTTTAATTATAATGTCTGACATTTCTCTCATCATTTCTTTGCTGTTATGACAATTAGATTTTATCCTTAACATATTTTTATTCATGTTGGAGCTCAAGAGGTTCTTGTTGATACGTTAGTCAAAAAGCACAGAGTATCAGTCATTGTGGTCCTTACCTGTCGAATAACTGGAGTATATTTAAAATTAAAATTCTCACTGGCCACTTTATTAGATCCTCTTGATTTCGTAGGACTGTCTGATACTCCTCTTTCTTTTATTTCAGAAATTCATAACTTTAAGAGTTATTATCTTTGGACCTAAAGAGGAACAATCTAGAGTTAACTCAGCTTCAGTTACTACAGATAGAAACTAGAGATCAATCCTGAAATCTGAATCCAGCTGCAGCTGATTCAGAAAGCTGCTGCTGGTGTTCTGACTAAACTACAGCACATCACCCAGTTCTAAAGTCTTTAAAATACTTTTGTTATTTTATAAACCACTGAACAGCTTAGCACCACAATACATTAAAGATCTCTTCCAGACCTCTCAGCTGTTCTGGTTCTGGTCTGAGTTCCTTGGATTAAAACTCAGCTGTTTAGAGCTGCTTTTGTTTAAATGGGACATTGGTCGAAGTATTTGATGAATATGATTTTGATGATGACATCTGACAAAATGTAATGTTTGTTGTTTTTTTCACAGTCCTTAATTTGAATTAATTTAGAGCACAACTTCAACAAGGTGTCAGAAAACCTCCTCAGACATTTTGGGCCATACTGACGTGGCAACACCTTGCAGTTGCTGCACAGTTTTCTCTCATATTAACATGTGGTTTCACTTTTGGTTGAAACACAAAGTTTGTCTGATGGGTTTGTCGTCCAGTATCTTCTCTCCAGTAAAAGACTTACTTGCTCAACTTTTTCTTTCTCTTCACATTATCAGTCGTCAAAAGAAAATTTGCACCTTTTGTATAATTTTGTAGAATTATTTTATTTGTCACATGGAAGGTGAATAAAACATCCATTAGCTTTATTTTAAATCATCCCACTCATTTCTAATATTCTTCTCTGTCAAGTCTCCTTATTTCCCCTCTTTTAGGTCAGCATGCAATGTCACACAATATCATTTCATCACTGATCTCTGATCTCTGATCCAACGTCTTTGGACCCGGGGTGCCTCACGCCGCTGCCTCCCTGCCTCCCCACTCCATGTTCTTTCAAACACATCACAACCCGTCCAGTCTCTCTGTTAAATAATTGAAAGCACCATTGTAGTAATGTGAATATACTGGTGCTGCGTAGCAGTGCACTGTTCTAATTTCTCAACAGTCAGACCCATCCTAATCTATCTTTTCCCTGGGTGTGATTAGGTTGTTTCCCATCCACTGGGGGAGTGTAGTGTTCTGTGGCTAATTGGCAAGTTCAATCAAAGAGACAAATGAAGAGTGAAGACACTGACCTTTCAGGGGAAGTCATTGCTCTTCTGTCTTCAAATGTCTTCTTTTTTCTCTCTCTCTCTCTCATTTTCAGCTACATCTTCGCTCTAGTCTCTGGATCTTTCTGCTTTTGCTGTTTCGTCTTGCCTTCCCCTCTCATTTCTCCTCCGTATCTCCTTGTCTTTTTGTCTGCCCTCTTTCATCTCTTCTCTTATCCTCCCTCTGTGGGAAATTATTTGCCAGTCACTCCAATTTATTTTGACAACTCATTCTCGTGGCTGTCAGAGGAAAATTACAGCGTGCATACATGCTGGCGCACGTTGCTCTGGCGCGCCTGCGTGTGTCTATTTTCACCGCCACCCGTGGCTAAAGGCCCCTCCGCTCCCCACACCCGGCTATTAAAGGAGACTGGGAAGCAATGGTCCAGAGCGGAACAATGGCCGCCTCTGTGGAGGGGGGTGAGGTCGTTTATCTGATAGAGCCCCAAACCTCTCCCACTTGTTTTTCATCCACCCCGCCAACCGTGACTGATGATGCGGCCGCGCTGCGTTGGGGTCTGCGTTATGCCGCGACCTCTTGTTGTCAGGCACGCGCGCTAATGGCTGCTGTGCTGTCATTCATCTCTGCAGCGCCCTGAGAGGCGTCAGTGATTGGCTCCGGGTGGAGGCAGATTTCTACATGCCACCGTGTGACGCTTAACACGGCGCTCATGGCAAAGGAATTGGAATAAAATCTGAATGCAGCCATTAAAAGAGCTGCTAAGAGTTTATTATTACACTCTAGAAGGTTAAAAAGGCTCAATGTTTTTTAAGACGTACCTTGTGTAAACTAGCCCCCAGCAGTACTGAAAATGTGTTCTAATCAGTTAGAATGAGATAATAAACAATAACTAAAATGGGTGCACTGATTTATCCTTAATTTTGAGAGCTTGGTGATTTTACATGAAAAGTCGATCTTATCCACCAATCTTAAGTACCTCAGCAAACGTCTAAAAATCAACCACCTTCCTGTTCTGCTCTCCTGTGAGAGAGAGATCTGACTGGTAGACCAGTCCACCAGGTTATGTCTGCATGGTTACAGTTAACAATAGTCACCCCATTGTTGGTAATTCAAATACTTTTCTGTACATTGACCAACACTCCAGACAAAAGAAATGGTATCGGCCAAAATTGGAGTCAGCAGATTATGCTTTTTAAAATATTGGTAATCGGCCAGAAAATTGCAACCAGTGCACCCCTAATAAATAAAAGATCATAATTAACCGCAGTTATAACATGATGTTCATGGGACATTCATTAGATTAAAGTGCCTGTTAGCAGGTAGGTTAATCTGTTAGCAAGTGTTTGTTGGTACTTGCTTAACAAACTTTACACTCACATTTCTGTATTCATTTTTTATTGGTTTAATTTAATATTCTAACCAAAATCAATTTTTTTATTTTAGCTTTATATCATATTATATTAACTATGTGGCTGGAGAAAGCATAACACCGCCTCCTTAAAATGATTCCTGCCGTAATTAGAAAGCACTAGAATGTAATTTCCAAGTCTAGACACAATCTTGACTGGTAACAAACCAATGCGGCGCCGAATCAGAAGTTCAGTTTGCTGCTTGATTTTGAGGCAGACTCCAGATACAGCAACTTCAAACACTTTAATGGCCTCATACAAGAGGATCAATTTGTAGTTCTCCTTCTCCCTTTTTCTCCCTCTCTGTGGGTAGGTGTGTGTGTGTGTGTGTGTGTGATGGGTTCAAAGCTTCACAGAGTGATAGAGTCAATTCAGTCAAGGGACATAGAACCATTTGGCTCTAGATTGCCTTGTTAAACATCACTTGTCCACCTTTCAAAATCTCACTAGACTTTTCATCCGCCTCCTTCAATAATATCAGCCTCTACTGGAACTGTATATTATAAGAAGAGTCGCCTCTGAACTTCAAAGTGCTCTCCTTTTTTTTGTGATGGGGCTGCGAGGGCGGAGGACATCTGATTGCTGAAGAGCCGTAGGTTGGTCGACTATTTGCCTTTTTTTTGAAGTGTGTTCAGTCGGACTCGCAGTGTTTTGCATCTATTGTCTTGTCGTCCTGAGTCTCTTGCTGCCTTTCTGACACAAACGACTCTTTGTTGTTTTTTTTCTTTCCCTGATTGCTTCCTCCCCACCACAAGACATCTAGCGTGAGGAATAAAACCAACTCGACTGGATTTCACGGAAGCTCAGTTCTTCAAGGAGCGTCGGTTTCTCCAGTTCTATTCTCCTTTAATCCACTTTGCTTTCACACTTTCTTTCTCCGTCCCGTCACATCAGCGGCGTTTCCACATTCCCCCGGTGCTGAGCAGCCCTCTGTGGTGTAGGTGGCGTGTGTATGGGTGTATGAATGTGGATGTTATATTCACCACTGAAGGCATCGCCTGGCATCAGTGGAAGGACAAGCAGGCTGCAGCTTATAGAATGAAGATCAGTCATCGGAGTGGGAGCGGACTTGTAACTTGGATAAAATAAAAATGTCTTTTGGACAGCAAATGTTTAAAGTCATTGCTCTGCAGTCATTTCAATGCAGTTCAAACTATGTTCTCTACAGTGTGAGTGTCTAAAACTGCAAAGCAGGTTTTGCTTTCTAAAGACTTTCCAGGGGCACAGAAAGCAGGAATTTCTGAACCCACCTTTTCAATTTGAAAACACATTTGTTACCCTTCACAATACTTCATTCAGGAAGAACAAATTGATCATCTGATGGAAAGCTGAACTATTTTCGACCGCAGCGATTGTTGTTCGGCTTCAATTATAGTACATTTAAAGAGTGTAATCAGTGAAAATAGCTTTAATTTGCCAGCCGGCATAACACATCATTTTTGCCTTAGCAGTCAGAGAAAAGAAATTGGAACCTTCATGCCGTCATTTACTCATGTTTTCCATCACTTTGCATATATGTTTTCTGACACTGATGATACATTCCACATAACGGCCATTCCTTGGTCCAGCTGCATTCTAGGATTTACAAAAAAAAAGAAAAAGAAAAGAAGCATAATAACACAAGAAGTTGTGGAATGTTTTCACATATGACTTGGTGAGAAATGTGTTTATTAGCACTAGTAGCAGAGTCTAGATCAGTCGTCTCATACTCCATGTGTATTTCTATGTGCCCCCACTTTTTCACACCAACATTAAATGTATGAATTATCTCCTTTAGGTCTTACAGAGTCTACCTCAAGAAGTAAGGATTTGATTCGGGTGTAATATTGTCTGTAGGCTTATGAAAATATTTGGATCTTTGGACCTTCCATAATGGCTCCTAATAACTTTGCCTAAAATAATAAAGAACAAGCTATACACACATTAGAGGGAAGTGAAATGCTATTAAAGTCCTATCACAATATTTTGGAAGTATTTATTGTAATACTGAAAAAAGAGATAATAAAATAGATTTATTCTATACAAGGATAAAATTTTGCCCTGTATTCATCATATTTATTGACACTTTTATGGGGAAAAAAATAGTAGGGAAGGAAAATGGCATAAATAACAATTCAAGGTACAAACCAGTTTTTGGGGTTTTCAAACATCATAAGTTGAAATGTATAGTTGTATCTAGCTTCATGTGGTTTTATATGCATGTTCCATGCTCCATGTCTAACACCACTCGGAAGTCTGGGGGAGTAATAATAGTATTTGGGTCATGATTTCTGCATTTTCACAAATACCATTTTTGTCTAAAACAATGAAAATTAAACTTTGCGCCATCATGGCTTTTTATATGAGACTATTGGTCTTTTAACTTGACAACATTTATAGATTATTTTGATAGTATTTGTCATATTTGATATTGTTGTAATTATAATAAACATACATTTCCCTAAAATGAGTTAATCTATCCACTCCAAAGCTTATGAAAATATTATAAACATATAATATATTCTGTTTAGGTACATTATCAACACTGAAAACAAGATCTGTTATTCAATTATGCTTCTTGAATCATGCACAATTTAACTATTTAGACATTTACACTTTCTTACATAATTTATAATGTGTTCATATTGTTCAACTCTTCTGCAGTCATTGCACAGATCATTTTTAATAACAGTAGCTCCATTATCATTTTAAATTATTTTATTTATTTTAGTGTGTGGTGCCAATGTTGATGCAAAAATTATTTTAGTGTTTATCAAGATTTTAATTTCTCTTCTTACCGGTTTTGAAAACATTTAGACATTTGAAAACATTTGCGCAACCAAAACAAGTTTGTTCAGATTGGTTTGCTCAGATTTAACGTCAGACAGTGAGGAAGAGCAAATCTGAATGGAATCACAAACAACATTAAACTGATAAAATTGCTTTAGTTTTTGCTTTTCTTAATGGTCCATTCGCTGTGCAGAAATAATTAGAACCGTTTAAATGTCAGAACCATCAACATTATGCTGTAATTAAAAAAGAACAAACCTTTATGAGTGTCATAATGAAATGACCAAGTAATTATCGTCATCTCTAAACGGGCTTTGTTCCTTTGCCACGCGTCAGGAAAAGCAAACTGCCATTTGTTTAATTAATAACGTCGGACTCCCCATCTCTGCTGAATGTATAATGGAAGTTTGATGCATTAAATTGTGAATATTTGGTGACATGTTTTTGGTTCATGTCATTGTTCATATAATTTTTTGTCCTTCAACTCTCATTTGGTTGCACTAATGATCATCAAGCCTTCTCTAAATTCAATTCCTGTTTGAATTTAGACTGTTTCAAATGCTTAGTGATGGAGATTTTCCATCAGATGAAAGTTTTCTGCTTATTAAAGTTACAGAACTCCTGTTTTTTTTCTCTTAACATTTTGGATTTTTGGTACATTCTAATTCCAATTTTAGAACAAATGTAGTTCAACATATTTGAACACAGAAAACTCCACTTCTGATGTCTAGAGGTAACAGGAATAATTAGATATGTTCCTTGTGTGAGCAAAATCTGCTAAGCATAGTGAGCACAGTAGCTTTTTTAAAGGTCTTATTGGCTCTAGTGGCCTTTATTTGATAGTTTCTTGGCAGGAGGGTGGGTAATGGGGGATGGGGAGGACATGTGGCAGGGGTCACCAGGCTGGGAATTGAACCTGCAATGGCTGTGTTGAGGCCTCCATATGTGGGTTGTGCTTAACCCCTGCACCACCAGTAGCTTTTAGTGTTTTAATGGCTATTCTGTTTACTGAAAGATTTTATTTGGTTTCTGGTGTGAGTGCTTTTTATTTTTGGTTAATTTAGTTTTTGCTTGTGTCTTATTTTGGATATTTAGAATATCTTTCAGTTTTTAATGTTATTTGCAAAACTGAAGTTTGTTGGTGTTTGTTAGGACAAACTTGCATCATTATTCATCATTTGAACTTTGGAAATCTGCAATCTGAATTTGAGAAGGGTGTAGGGATCATGTACATAAGATTGATTGACAACGCTAAGACCTGTCTCCTGCCTCTGATTGGTTGTTTCTGAATGGAAACAATTGGAGATGACAATACGACCTGAGATGAGACAGAGGAACTTGTAGTGTTATTCGCTTATCATAAACATACCTGGAGCGTTGCCTTGATTCTACCATGTTTGGTAAATTGTTTAATCTCCGTGGCAACCAGTCTGCTGTGCAAAATACCTTGTTGGACCTATCTCCGCCTTCGAGTTTCAGCTCCTCCTCGGAGTTGCAGCTTCCAAGCTTCTGCCTCAAAGAGCAGCAAATCCCCGGGATCCCTCCCACCTCCACCCAGGTCCTTCAGACTAGCCAACAACAATTAGCAACACCTGGTGGAACTGCACATCTGCTGATCTCATTATAGAAGCTTGTAACGCTGGTAAAACAGTTGTTAAAGGATTATTATTATTATTATTAAAGTCATGTTGTAATGACTTCCTGAATGCGGAGTTTCAGAAAGAACGGGTTTAAGAGAGAATTTCAAGGCGTCAAATTAAACTTAGTCATATTTGATAAATATGAAGTTAACAAAGCTACTTGATGTGCTATAATATGATAGTATGTGACTGTCAAACTTTAAAAAAATATTCAAAAACATATTTTTATATTTAAAAAATACCTACTGCAGCTTTAACTGCTGCATTATTTGAAGCTTCATGTAAAGAGCGACAAGAGAGGCTCCTGTGCTCAGTCATCAGAAGGCCAGGCTCAGAACATATTGTTAAAGAAGCAAAGAAGCATTTAAACCTTTAAATTCTCGTTTTGTGTCATTACTTCCTTCAATGCTATAGAGCATATCGGCTATTTCAGTCATTTAACTCCAGTCTGTGAGCTCTTTTCAGGCAGCGCTCACATTCTTGTGCATGTGAACCTTTAATGCTTTCATGTTTGTGATCTTTCATTCTATTCACAAAAGTCAAAGTTTTTTCAGTTCAATAAATACTGGATTTTAATTAACGATAGCTCCAGGGAATGTCTTTCACCAACTCAGAAACTCTTTTTTCCCCCTTGTGTAAAAAAACAAAACAAAAAAGAAAAACTAACAATCATTTTAGTCTCGTATTTTTACTTAGAGTGAAAAGCTGTCCTTGACGGTGTTAAAACGATTTATCTGGTCCTTGAGTAGAAATTCTTTCAATTATTACTACAACAAAGTTGTTTTCTCAAGCAGTTTACTGGCTGGCACTGACCAAACTCTGCACGCTGAAATGTTCTGCAGTTTAATGGAGTGAAAAGACTTTGCGTCAGCATGCTATGCCCTCTTGCATACAGTAGTTTTGGCACTGAAAACATGATTCAGCATTTTGGCTCCAGGGATCACTTACAGAACTCATATAGGTTTCCCCTTTGCCAGTTCTGCCTGTCACTTTGATCCATTCTGCTGGTCTGGTGGATCAAAGTGGACAGGTGGGCAAGAAATGGTTCTACTGTTAGCGTTGTCCATGAATGTGTGGTCAGTGAGCTTTCTAACTCCAGCAGCACCATTATGGTTTCCCTGTCCTTCCATTATTGCTTTTTTATAATTAAGGAACAGTAACTGGATGCAAGTTTGCTGGGATCTTTTACAACAACATGTCCTATTGGTACACTTAGGGATTGGACTAGACCAGGAGTCTGCATCCGGCGGCTCTGGAGTCACAAGTATCTCTTTGGATCTTCCACAATGGTGCAATCTTTTTTTTATTTGACATAATTTCCCACAAATATCACAATAGAAGAAGAATATATCCATGTTATGTTTGCAAATGTCTTTGCCTGATCCTGAGTTGTTTTGGGGTTTGATTTATTGATTCTAGTTTCATTATTATTCTCTGTTCTTTAGTCTCTTTCTCTGATTAGATCCATCTTGCTTCTCTTCTGTCTTTCTTACTGATTTTAGTTTATTACTTTTAATTATTTCCTGTATCTAGTTATTCCTTATTATTCTAGTTTGATAATCGTTCATTTGTATACTTATTTCTGGATTAGATCCATGTTTTAATGATCCTAAAGAAATCATATTACTGTTTGCCTAGAGATGATTCTAATATTCAGTTATTTCTGCATGTATTTTGGTCAGTTTGAGGCCTTCTAATAAATGTTTAATATAATTAACTAACTAACTTAAAGATGCAGTGAAGAACTCCTGATCTCAACAACAGATAAATGGATTAGCTTCATACAGAAATATTACAGTGCAGAAAGCTTGAAGAACCAGAGGATCGTCTCTGAATGTTGTTTTTACTGATGTACGTTTAAAACTGGCTCCACGCAAGTAACTGAACATTTGCTGGGTATGTGTGCAGGTTTACCTTCCGCATCCGTGATCTACTCAACACATAACGTCAGGTCACACTATTTCCACGCACACACCACCACATGCAATAAGGACTTGGACATCAACACTCTTATCGTGTAACTGCTGGGCAGACGTTCAATCAAAGTTGTCACCCACATTACAAATCGTTAATCCACATGGGTCTGGAACCACAGAATTTATGTTTGTGGAAACTCACCTTTCAGAAAAAAAAAAACCAGTTCAAAGTTTGACAAAAACATGGAATTCTGTTGGTGGAGGTCATAGAACAGAGTCATAGTGTTTAGATCCTCCTAATATTACAAGGTAATATTTTATATTGTATTATATTACAATATAATATTACAAGGTCATGTTTAACAAGATACAGAGTACAGTTTACGTGAACAATATATTAATAAATCTGCCAGGTAATTAGGAAAGGTTTATTGGCAAATAATTTTGCACTGCAACAACTTTCAGCGTCCGTCATTTTTCTGTTTACTCCTCGCTTCGGACATCTGTGCTCTGTGACCAAACTATACGTTAATGAAAGTCCCTCACTCACAAATGTTTTTAAAGGTTTCCGTCTATAATTCAGTCTGTCAGATCTTTCAGTGACCCGATGGTTGTTGACAGCTTTCCAGAACTCTATATAGTGTCTGTTAGTGCCCAGGGCTCTTCACTGAATGCTGTGTATGCAATAACAAAAAAAAGAGTTCTTCCTGAAGCTTGTGACAAAACTGCCAAAAACAAGTCAGAAACAGGCAGCAATGGAACCTGGTGACAACCACAAGTGCTGATGCATCACTCTACCTACCTCTTCAGCAGAAATGTTGAGTGGAGACATACTGTACGCTATAAACCTAAAAATGACGGACAAATAAAACACAAGCTCTATTTACTCAGCTTTCTCCCCAGTCGGCATAACTGTATCTGCTTTTAATGAGTAAAACCGGCCTCATGTCACACAAACCCGGCTGAACGCAAACCAAGGATATATAGTTGATAGCTATAAGAGGAATTTATACAACAGGCTACTTTTAGTGCATGTAATTAAGTGAACAAACGACTGAATAAACAATTTCCATTCATTTATTAGCCACAGATTTAAAAACACTGACAAGCGGAATAAATAAGATTGATTATCTTGTAACAGAGGAATCTGTCAGGGGATGTGATATATTAAGCTGCACATGATCACTGCGTTCTTGGTTTTAAGTCCATGGGTTGGTCTGAAGAAAACGGACATGCAAGCGATTTCATTGACTTTTTCAAAGGCCAAGTTGTGATGGTTAGCACAATGGGTCACTACGTCTGAGAAATAGGAGGTCTTATAGCGTAAACCTGGAATACAGCAGGTAATGTCTGTTAACGGAGGTTCAATGATGACTAACTCCTATGACTAACAGAACAGTCCCATGGTTACAGGTGTTTTTTTATGACAAGTGTCATAAAAAAGGGGGTGGGGGGAGAGTGCCGCACCAGTAGCTGCAGGCCTGGTTTTCACTTTCAGAATACTGATATCTGATGGTTGTCTGCTTTCCATGTAGCTTATTAAGTGAAAATAAAATATTTTATTCTGTTAGTATGGTTTGTTGTTTTTGCTGTTTTTTTTTTTTAAATATTGGGATACTAAATTCTTTGCACTCAAGAATAGTAGAAAAACATTCTCGGTTGGTGTTTGGGATTTGTTACTGAATTTAAAAATTTTTTTGAGTAAAGATGATCTTCAAAATTTGAGTTGTTAAAGTAAGTTGGGCGGAAAGTGCTGCTGTTACAGCTAGAGAGCAAAACGTAAAACTGACAACCGAGAGCGGAAAGATTTATCACTTCAAACTAACTAGAACAAACACAATTTCATTCAGCGACCGCACAGAGATGAAGTAAATGTGAAACATTTAAAGCAGATAAAAAGCTGTTTAATTTGTATTTGAACAAAAGTAAATCATTCTGCAAAGGCAGAAAGGCAAACAAGTATCAAGAGCAACACTGGAGCCAGAGACCAATTAATTCTGTTTGTCTTATTCTGAACAGGAGAGAAAGGACACATAATCTCCTACTGATTTCTTGTTCATAGCTTCTCATTGGCAGTTCATTCCTTCCTTCTGTAAACATTTTATTAATGTTTTAAACATGTTATTCCCTTAAAACTTTAAAAATATACATTATTGGTATTTATCGTTAGTCTAAAGCCTTCTGGGTCAATTGGCTATTGTGAAATGTGGCAGATTAGAAAAATGCTATCCAATCCAAAAATAACCAGTTTGGATCGATTGTAGAATTTATTTTAGGTCTGTGACTTTAACGTGTTAATTTCAATTAATGAATTAAATACATTTTAACATGTAATTTAGTTTTTTGTTGGTGTTTTCATTTTTATTTTTTCCCCATATGAAAGTCCCAAGCTGGAACCTTGGTATTCAAACATTTCTGGTATGCCCATAAATCTGATGCACAAGTGACATCTGAAAACAGACATGGCGAAAAAGTTTTTTCTTTCATGGGTGTCATACATGTTTGGATTGCATACACCATATTGGTGGCGTATGAAATATACGCAATACTTTGTTGTTGATGTATGAACAACAGCTTCCCCTAATGGTATAAGTACACACACAAAAACATCCGACCCCTAAAAAGTCCAATATTAAAAAACCAAAACTGTAAAACTAGGAAACGGCAAACAGCTAAATTAGCCAGCACACACAAAATACACAGTTGAAGTAAAAGATGGACAGGTTAAACATTCAGTGAGTTATACAGTATAATCCATATTCTCTGTACTACAAATGAAAGTTTGGATTGCATTCTGGATAAATGTCTGAAACCTGCCCAGATCTAACGATGAGCAAACAAATAACTTATAAAACAGACCTTGCTGTCTGGCTTTAAATTGCAGAATTGCAAGAACAATATGAACCAACATTTGTGTAGTTTCAAGGGTCAGCTTTGTTTGTTTAGCACATTTGAGCAACAAGGCAGTTCAAACTATGTTACATAATGTAAATATAATAGAAAAATAAATAAATATTACAAAAATAGATCTTTAATGCATTGTGGTGCTAAGCCATTCAGTGATTTACAGACTAACAGTATTTTAAAGTATATTCTCTAGATCCAGTGGAAGTGTCACGATGTGGTGTGGTTGTGGTGGTGAGGAGACGCAGAGACCCAGGTTATGATGATGATTTAATTATGAAGGCTCTACACGGTCCAAATACAGGCAGCACGGCAGTAAGTAGCACACAACTAACACCGGTAGCAACTGTGGATAAGGACTGATTAGTTGAGCTAAGCTACCGGGACTTAACAGTTCTACCAGTAACAAAGAGACTGACAACAAGAGCTATGCTGACCAGGACTTTACAGTTCTACTGGCCAGCTGAAGAGACATGTTAGAAACATGTACGACAACGACACTTGGACGAACGTTAGACGCACTTGCACTTACAACAAGGACCCGACCAGGAACAGACCACAGAGGGGACTAAATACACAAGAGGTAATCAAGAGAACGAGACACACCTGGGAAACAATTAACGGGGAAGACGCAGAGACAGGACTCACAGGGAACAGGACTACACAGAAAACTCAAAAATAAACACAGAAAAACACAGATCCTGACAGGAAGGACTTTAAAACCGGAGTAATTTGATCTATCTTCCTGGTTTTAGTGAGAACGCCAGCAGCAGCGTTCTGGATCGGCTGCTATATTTTTCTTTTTGAGGAGTACCTATGAAAATATTACAGTAATCAATTTGACTAAAAATAAACACATGGATGAGGTTTTCAAGATCTTGTTGGGACATTAGTCCTTCAATGAAAGGTGAAGGAAGGCCGACTTTGTATTTAGGTCGCTAAGTACTGCTTCTGGTCTTTAAGTAAGACCAGAAGCAGTTCAGTACTGTACCAAAGAGTCCGACCCAGAACTCCAGTCACTTCGGTGATATGGTGTAGTCAGCTGTGTTGATTACTCCAGTGACAAACATGGCTTCAGCAGAGAAAGCAGCCATTGCACATTAGGAACGATGTTGCTGTAAATTTCTTCATTTTAACGACAGATAAAACTGGTCATAGGGAGATTTATGTCTCATTATAACCAAAATATATTCTCATTTGAATGAGAATATATTAACAGTAAAAATGTCAACACCTGGCTGGATGTGTGAAAAAAAAGTTGAGGTTTTTATTGTGATGGCAAAAAAAAAAAACTTTGTAGAAATCTGTTATGGAAACAACTCAAGCCTCATAAGCATGCATATTTCTCTGACAACCAAACTTATTCACTATCAAAAACATTGACAGTAAATATAGTCAGCACTATGGCAGAATGGTACACAACATAGATATATAGATCATGTTTTGATACAGAAGCATGATTTTTGATTAGT
The DNA here is from genome assembly GCA_903067075.1 of Micropoecilia bifurca. Taxonomy (NCBI): domain Eukaryota; kingdom Metazoa; phylum Chordata; class Actinopteri; order Cyprinodontiformes; family Poeciliidae; genus Micropoecilia; species Micropoecilia bifurca. The sequence goes on along the minus strand of CAEGAF010096657.1, from coordinate 34,453 downwards.
GGAAAAGTGGCTGTAGTAACACATCACACAGTTTGTGTTTTCTAAATTTACAAATCTAATTAATTATAGTTTGTTCTACCACATGAATTCTTGTTTGTATCCCAATATTTTTTTGGTACACTGATCAACATGGTCATAACTAGTGTTCACAAAACCGAACCTTTCTTCATAATTACATTCCAAATTGGTGAATTGTTAATCCCCTTCTGTCCTATTTTATGTTATTTTCATGTCTTCTATTTGTCTAGTGGTATTAGGATCAAGTACTTTTTTACATATATACTGGAAATTCTATATGTTAACCAGTGAATGGTTAGAACTGTCTTTTGTTTAAAGTAGAGCTGATTTCACAGTTTTGTGTGCTCATTCAGTGGTATCTGAATGTCAATTTAAGACAGTTCGATTTTATTACATTTTTTACCTCTGACATCTTCAGTTCACTTCAGTAAGAAATTTCTCCCTTCCTGTTTAACATTCAAGTTCTACCCAAGAGTCTTCTGGGGAAAGAAACAATACATGTCCTGTCAAGTATTTGATTCGAATAGTAAAAGTGAATGATCGCTGTCATAGGGCACGGCTTACCACAAATGATGTTCTTTTTACTGAATAATTTTCTGCTCTACTCGGTGCAGCCATTCACAGAGGACATTGCCAGTAAAAGTGTAACACAGATTGAATAATGATCACAAAGACAGAAAATTCAATGAGAAAAGTGCTGAGCAAGAAACAATAGACCTAAGAGCCGAGGTTCACTGAGCTCAGGACAGCCGTCAATAGGGATTAAGCAAAAAAAAAAAAAAGAAAAAGGAACCGAAAAACAAAAAGCAAAACAACTTTGAGAGAAAATAACTGAGAACATTGAGTCAGTTAGGAGGAAGCTCCAGTTATGTAAAAAGATCAATGAGGGTGAGGGAGCGCCGTCCAAAAACCAAGCGTGTGTAACGTTTCAGTTACGCTGCTAAAGGCATCATACACCAACTCACATGTTGATAGCTGTAGTGTTTCAACATCTTTTAATCCTGAAGGGTAACAGTAAACAGAAGCATTACAGACAGTTGTACCATTTTTACACCTTAATGCCTTGTTTCACATCAAACTTTAGTGTCATGAGCTACACGCTTTCGCCACAACTCTCGATCAGTTGAACGGCTTCAATTGGAGGGTGAAGATGATTGACCAGTGCTGAGGCTCTCATCACCTTTCAGAGCCGGTCAGAACCTGTGATCCCCCGGAACAATCATGACTCAAAGGTAAACAGCATTAAGAGTCCAAACAGAGACTTTAGAATCCTTCTTTATCTGATCTGTCTGAAAAACATGTCAAGCAGCAGAATCTGATGCAGATTATGACATGTTGATGAAGCTTCGACTGGTATGGAGAGTTATGCGCATATTGCACTAAGTGGAGGCAATCGTCTTCAAAATGTGAAACTTTCATACAGAATAATTACTTTATCTTGTAAAACTATGACAAAAACCCCAAATGATGATGTCATGGTTTGAAAACTTCTCATAGGTTCAACTGACACTTGATTTAGTTGGAGTTTACTCCAGCGGATGTATTTCACCTGAAACACACTGCTGTCTAGTTTGGCACAATATGGAAGCCGAAAGAAATCCATGGAGCAGGAAAAAAAATGTGGCCATGACTTGATATTTAATATGAACAACTTATTTCATGGGAATTAGTTAATTATAAGAACACGTAACCTCAGTTTTCTTTATCTTTTCTGAAGAAATCCATTAATAAATCAGGAAGAGAATTGCGGCGCTGCACAAGTCTGGTTCATGTTTGGGAACAATTTACTGAAGGTGGAGCGTTCATCTATTTAAATAAATGTGGGAACAGACATGATGGGAGTGTACAACCATCTTACTGCTTAGGAAGAGACGGGTTCTGTGTTTAGGAGATGAACAGATTTTGCTCTTGTAGAAAGAAACCTTAACAGTTTGACCCAAGTCATACAATTCGATGGCAATTCCGCCAAACTCTGAGGAAATGTATGCAAACATCTAATTTTGAAGTAATTGAAAAATAAATAATTTTGTGATTCTACCTGACCTAAAGCTGATTTATCAAACTTCTGGTTCTGTCCATCAAAGGTCAAAAGGTTTTTGGAACATAACGATTTTGGCCACAACTTTCATGAATCTAAAAAAATGTAATACTGAATTTTGAAATACAGACGGTCTTTATAAAATAATATGCAATTAGATTTGGATTTTTGAACACCGCTGAAATATACTGGAGCAAATTAAAGCAATTTCCCAGCAGCACAGCAACGTGTAGCAACATTCGTTTGGTCTTTAGAAACCGAGCGTAGAAGAGCAGATCTTATTTTTGGATCATTTTCAAGTGCATTTGGGCAAATTAAACTGAAATGCTGCCACAAATAACAAACACACACACACACACACACACACACACACACACACAGCCACGCTGTGAAAGACGGTTCCATCTAAACTTTCTTCTAGCTCATTTCAACTTTGTAACAAGTAGAGTCAGCATGTCCTCTCATGTGCTGCAGTTACAATTATAGCCCCCTTCTTCCTTCCAGCTCAAGCACACACACATTGACACACACACACGCACTCGCACCCACACACACACGTATACACAGTTCTATGCAGTTAACTTAACCTTAACCTAATTTTACACCAACTTTGCACATTTAAACTTAAAAGCTGACACTGTGGCACTCTGTGAAAACTTAACACGAGGATGTTCACGTTCAGCGACACGTTACTGGGTTCACCTGTTTATTTACTTCTTGGTAACAGCCAGACACAAGGCAGAGACGCATTTAAGCCTCTAACAGTAGATTGATAATAGTGAGAAATTAGAAAAAAAAATAGAAATAAATATCCAGTTTTTTGTGTGCAGAGAATGCACAACATAGACAACAGAAAGCCAATAAAAAGCTCAAAAAAATCATGGGTCACGGCTGAGGTGTGTGGAATGCTACTTCTGAATGTGCAGCAAATTAAACTTTGATGCAGACAGGCTACAGCAGCAGAGGACCACAGCTGGTCCCACTCCTGTTAGCTGTCAACTTGACACTGAGGCGACGTTCACACCGGCCCATTGACACGGCGGGGAAATGTTTCCTGATCCACTGAGCTCCAACTTCAGATGCAGCATTAAGATGTTAGTCAGAGTTTAGCAGGAACAAGACAGTGTAGCCATCTTGCACCACAAACATCATCCATAATGAGTCGACCTTTGGGAGAAGACTCAAATAACCAAAGTGCAGCAGCTGTGAGACACTGAAGTCATATGGACCACGATATGTGAGGGATGTTTCTGACATCTTCTTGAACTCATCCCATAAGGAATTTAGGCATCTCTGACAGAACAATGGAAGTTCAGCACAAGGATACTAATCTGTTGATGCAACTTTGTCTTGTCCAGAATAGACAGAATAGATAAATGTAAGTTATCTAAGTAAATTATATTTACTTATGAGTAGTCGGTAGACGTCACATAGCAGCGCTAGGTAGTTAAAGCAGCCTCCAGAGTAATAATGGACGCTGCTTTCTATGGATTGATTTTGAAGTTGAGCAACAGGAACTGACAGTAATGTCACAAGATCACAACAAGATGAAAAAAAGACCAGCTAACAGTAGCATCATCCAGCTTCATCTGGTGAAGAATTATGATGCACGTCTCCCATCGGTGACGTAAAAGTCAGGTAATATACCAGACTGATTTAATGCTGCTGATCTGACTTTTTGGGGGTGAAAAGATCGGAATCAGACTTCGGAGTAAAAGTCGTATTTGGGTCGCATTTGCCTGCTCTGTGACCGTAGCCATGGATACAAAAACCAAATAATCTGGATTGTTTGTCATATTTGTAGGTGTACATCCAATTAACATTTAGGGGGGGGAGTACAGATAATTTCTTCTTTGATATGTCAGGAAACAAGATATGAGCTCATCAGCAGATTAAAACAGCAATAATAAGCTCACTAGTAAGTTTGATCAATCTGTTGAAGCATCTTGAGGTAATTATCATGTTTACCACATGGTAATTACCAAGTGGGTGTTTTGATGGTTATGCAAATCAGTTTATTAAAATCTGATTAAACAAGTACACTGGAGCGTGAATCCTTTAATCATAGCCCCAATGAACTCTGAAACTTCTCGTAGCCGGGCAGATTCAGAGGACTCAGATAATGACACCCTCTGAAGTGCACTGCACTGAGTGGGCTATTTTAGTTAGCAGTCTGTGGCATTTAACATGTTCTTTAAAAATAAACAGAATACAAGCTAACAAGCAGAAAACTTAATTTAGCACCAGAATGATGGTAGGAATTTCACAGAACGTCTTGCGCTCGGTCGTGCTTTGCCTTCGCAGGTGTGAAGGTCTTTTCCCTCAAGATGGCTGATGTGGCCTCTGAAGTGTGTGTGGGTGAAAATCGGCTTTTTATTTGGCAACCTCTTGCTCGTCCTTCGGTCGTTGTGATTCTAATTAGCTCGTGTAGTTTAGTAACATCACTTAATTTATAGTGCAGCTCCAACCAGCTTTCATTTAATCAGAGGTCTAATTAGCCTCAAACTGTGACACCTGTGTGGGAGCCTGGGGTTCAAGTAATGCAAAAGGCGTTTACACATTTAGCAAGATGCTTGTCATGATGATTAGAAGTTTTAATCTTAGATTATTGGGTTATGGGTTGAAAAACCATAACCAATAATAACAATAATAATAATAAATTTGAGGTAAAAACAAATAAGAGAAATGAAGAAAAGAAATTGTAATTTCAAACTTATGGTCATGGAAAAAGGTTAATTTTGTTTCTGGCAAGCAATTATTTGTTCCAGTTCCATCTGGAAGACCCAATTATAATATATTTATTGCTTACTGGTAGAGTCCTTTTAAATTTTGAAACATTGATATTTTAAAAGTTCATCAAACATCACTAACAAGGTTACTTGGTCCTTTGTATCGCAAATCTTCCGCTGTGACGCTTTTACACACATTGACCCTGAATTTCGCACTAATTCCACCTGGAGTTTTTGTTTCTGTAAGGTTTAGTATTTGTCAGGTCCAACCAAAGCAGATGTCTTCAATTAATTTCCTGAATGAGCAGCTTAGCCAACTTTATGCATCTACCTTTGTGGTGGTAGACAAATGAGGCTTTTTCTTGGCGTAGCTCCCAGAAACCAGTTGGCATGTAGATGGTGTGAAATGATTGTTATTGATGACAGTCTTTGCTGTTTATTGGTCACTGGTGGCATTATGAATGGGATATTGTCCTGCTTTGTCACCAATGTCTAAAGCCTCTTGCGGAGCAAGAAGTACACATTTTGTTGCACCTTTGGTCAAAATGTTAAAAGTTTTCTTCCTTTTTTTGGAGGGGTGGATTTTCTTTTCTTTTTATTTTTTACTGGTTTAACAGTAAATTTTAATTGCAATATTCTGATGCAAAAATAACCAATTATTGGAAATCTAAACATATTATGTTGATCTTTAAAGGGAGAATTTAAGTGATGAGAGTTTATGGAGAACAAAATATTTCATAAAAACCTATTGGTTTAGCTACTTTGCAAGAATTGATATCAGAACCAGTACTTTTGCTTTAAACTGTCACTATGTCGTGACGGTACGGTGTGACATAGAAAAGCTATGGAAAAATAAATCAAACTACTCTTACTTCTCCAACTGCTAGCTAGAAACAACCAATCAGACCCAGGCGGCAGGTCTTAATGATTCCTCCTTTCCCCTTGCTCTCAGTTATGATACTGTTCAGGGTTTCCCCCAGAAACCTTGCTAACCCCGGTGGTTGGGGTGTCGAGTTGGTCCACCGTGTTTTTGTATTAAAAGATGTTAAGTTGACAGGAAATGCAAAAGTATTACTGTGTAATTATATGTTATGGGAAAATATATCCAGTGAAATGCTATTTAAACACACAACTAGTCTAAGAAAAACAAATTTGAACTTCTGTTTAATCCAAATTAAGTCAGCGGCTTCATCAGGGCTTCAGGGGCCCCATAAACACTAATATTTTAAAACAGACCACAGATACATAAATGCAACACTTGTTTATTGAGATGATCAATGCTGTTAAATTTCATTCAATTGTTTAGGCATACATAAATTAAAATATTTTAAATTGTTTAACATTTAGATCCAAGATTTTAAGGAGTTGGCAAGTTTACTTTGTAAAATGTAAAAGAACAATATTCATAGTTAGATTGTTATGTTACCATAGCAATAATCTGATGCTCGGAGTTTAATCTTTGAATTTACAAATACCTTTTTAGGCTGGCCAATTAAACTACTCCCTTCTCCCATATTTCACTAAATCAAACACAGAAGCTGTTAGAGGTGCTGATATTTTTAGCAACAAAAGGGGCCGTAAGTCAAATTCTGCTCCAGGCCTCAAACAGCCTTGGACCGGCCCTGTAATCTGCTGCACTACGCAGAGATGCGCAACAAATGGGATATTTAATTCAATGATGCTAACATGGCTTTAGTAGCTCTTTCATTTCGTTTCTGTTGAGTTTTTAATAATCGTCACAGAAACTATTCTGGTTGGTCGAGTTTATGGGACGAGTTTCTCAGATCTCTGCGGCCGCGTATTAACTCTAAGTAGAAAACGCATTTCAAATGGTTTGATGCATCGTGCAACCGGAAATAAAAATAATAATAAAATAATATAAAATCAGCGTGATGCGTTACAGACCGGAGAGCACGAAAGCTGAACCTGCATGATGAGGTTAGCGCTGCTCGTTATCCACAAACACTCCTGCCAACCGGGACCACAGACAGAAACTTTACAGGGAAGACAGACACAGAGCCACACGCTGGGCAGCGTGTTGAGTATACACCACATATAATTGTTCGTTCACAAAGATAAATCATTCTCACTTCACAACGCGCCCCTGAATTCGCTACAAATTATTCCTGCGGTTCACATGGAGCTGCACAACCAGAGCTAACTCGTTCTTTGGAGCTCTTACCTTATCAATGGAGGAGTTTTTGGAGAACTCTTACCCAGAGTTCTCCAAAGGATTATAATTCCTCACAGTAGGTTGAAGTAAACATCCATACAGGCCAGCCTGTGTCCAGTTTGAGTGAAAGGAGGCGGCAGATAAAGCAGAGGTAAAGCAGCGGCAGCGCGAGGCAAAGCGCAGAGGCGCCAGCGGTGTGATTGGTCCGCGAACTGTTGGGTTTAAATGCATAAACTATAAACCTACCTATTATAAACTTACCCTTTAGGAATAAATCAGCTGTTAGTTAAATGTTAATACAAAAGAGACGCTTGCTGCTCCTTAAAAAAAAAAAAAATTCCTAGAAACGTAAACAAGCAACGTTAGCCTGGCGGCGGGGCTATTAAAGCATGGCGGGCCGCCAGGCTTATAATACACTGGGGGAAACCCTACTGTTTCAGCCCATCAGCAGAGTCTGTTGTGAATGCTAATGCTAGCTAGCATGGCCACAGTTGACTGTGGATAAATAATTTTCCTGTTGTTACAGGAAAATTATTGAGTTGTTTTTCTGCCATTAGAACATTGAGCAGCACGTTCCTGTGATTAATTGACAATGTTAAGACCCTCCGCCTGACTCTGTTTGGTTGATTTTGACCAGTAGCTGTTCATTTCTTCAGATGAGGTGAGGAGCTCAAGTTATTCACAGATTGTTCGGCTCATATTAAATTGTCATAACATGGCAATAGTTTCAACAAATATGTAAAAAAAAAACATATTTTTTTTATTAAAGTTACATACTGCACCTTTACATGTAACATATTACAGAGACTGAAGAGTTCCTTTTGGAGTTTGGATGGACGAATGACAAGTTTTAGACCTTTAAATCTGGAGGGAGCAGAATTAGTGACAGTGTTTTCAGAAGGCTCCCATCAAGAGATTCAATCATCATGTCATTTCATCTTCTTCAGCAATCACTCCTCTCAGCTCAGCAAGAGAGACTTTCCATCAGCCTTTGGGCTTGTGGACAGGAACATATTGGATTCTAATCCTCCAAATTACTGACACTCTCTCCAACACAATTTCTCAAAATCCTTTCCTAAACAAAATGAAGTGGATTTACTGGGAACTGTCTACACATGTCAGACTTTTCCTTAATCTGAGTACCACTGTTTCTGATGGTTCACATTTTTTTTATTTTAACTTTTTTATCATATTGAATCAGGGCCCAGAGAGAAAATAAGAAAGATATCTAAACTTTAACTATTCTCTGGGGTTGAATTTGGTCCAAAAATAAATATTTAACAAAGATGTAAATTTCTTCTTTTTTTTTTAAATAAAAGTTACATATTGCAGCTTTAAGTTTAGAAAATGGAAATTATTATGTGTGTTTGGCACTGTGGGAAAATTACAAATTAACTCTTAGCTCATGTTATTATTGTCAGACAAACTGTTGTTCTCATGTGGATTTACTATTGTCATCTCAATTATGGGCAAAATCACAATCATCATCAGCATCATTGTCATTATCATGGCAATTTTTAGAAATCTTCAAGTCAACATTGAGACACCTATTGCTACCAGCAGTGGTATAATTATAATAACTGTTCTCATCAGCATCATCATCCTCACTGGTTTCTGTTTGTCTTTGCTCTTTCCTCCCCTGTCCACGTTTCTCCCTCCGTCTTCCTGCCGCCGTCCCGCCGCCGTCTCCCAAATCCCTTTTATTAAATCATATCCCCGCCGCTGCCGAACACCCAAGGAGAGGCTAAATGCCCACAGGCCGCGTTAGCTTCGCCCATCCCGCCTCATTGTTCACTGGAGTGTACATTTGCACGTGCCTGGTGAATGCACGCAAACCCATCTGGATTTCCCCAAGGACCTACATAGCACTTAGCCAGAGGGAAATGTTTTGTGCATTATACTTTTGCTGCGAGAGCTTATAAGCTGAGGCCTATAACAGATTAGGGCTGCATGGTGCGCTGGTTAGAGAAACGGGAGACACACAATCCTGCAACTCTAAGAAGCCAAAATGCCTGGAAGCCACCCTCACTGCTGTGCCTGTGCACGCGCATGTGTGTGTATCGTGACACAACCGTGTGAATCTAATGGTTTTAAGATGCTCCATTTCAGATTTTCTTGCCATTTCTTTGCATGAGCTCACTCATAGTTTCCTTTGCGTGCTTCCTCACTTTGTGTTTAACTTCTTATCCCTCTGCTCTTCTTTCTTCCTCTCTCTCCCTTTTCTTTCCTTCCTTCCTTTTTATTCGTGTGTCTATTTCTTGCTCGCTTTTCTTTTCATCTTCTTTTCCTTCAGCTCTAAGGCCCCAGGGTTGTGGTGCGTGCGGGTGTCTTATTACTCCCTTCTAGAGACTACGAGGTCCAGCAGCACAGACACGTACACACCACAGATGCCCGAAGGCTTGTTGTCTTTGATTGAGACTAATGGTGAAATTACACAGACCGCTGTTCCAAACAATAGTCTTCACTCACTCTTATCTGGGTCGATGGTACGAAAATGGGAGCCTGGTGGCATGGGTTGTTGGAATCAGTGACTGCGCTGACGGGGGTCTAGGGGGTTTCCAACAGCCGCTGGAGGATATTGGGAGAGAGCGGGCCGAGACATGAAACACGCTCCATCAGACTGCAGAGCATTAACAAACATCAGTTGTTTTTTTTTTTGTTCAAGTCCCACTTTTAACCGTCACATTTTTCAGCGATGGCCACAGGCAACAAAATGAAAATGTGGTGCAAAACGTCGCATCTTGAACCAGTTCCTGACTGAACTCTTGTTTATGAAACCTCAATTGTCCCCGGATTGTGGCGTGGAAGTTTAGCTTTTAGAGTTTTTCACTGAGAGGTTGTTGTTTCTGAGGAGGTGCGGGGAGTGACAATTGAACAATTGTTTCCCCCATCGTTCCATTTTAAAGAACAAAGACACAGAAACATCGACAATCACAAACTGATTGTCTGGATCTGTGGTTCCAGACAAGCCTTGTGTGAATGAATTGCAGGAAACTATTTAGATCGGCATTGAATGTGCCAGGCAATTAAATTGTATGATTAAGTAAAAGTTTTTATCAGTGCCATAAATTGTTTATTTTGTTGTTTTAAAAGAGTATTTCTCAGCTAAACAAACCATATCTGTAAAAATAAAGGCTTCCAATTACAGGTCAATGACAATGCTTCTCAATGCCATCCATTGATGCTGTAGGAGTGTTCACTCATAGGATGAGTTCAGCAGTCACACAATTCCACCAAGTGTTTGCTAGTAGCTGGTGCCACTAGTCTGTAGGAGCTCAGTGGGGGAGATGCTGCAGACTGCAACTCCACAGCAGAGCTTCGGGGAAATAGACATTATGAGCATTATGAGCAGGAGTTTAGGCACCCTGTGTGGTTGCCATGGAAATTCAAGGATTGCTCAAATATAGATGAAGGCAACACTCCAGGTATTTTATTAATGAGAGAATAATGTTATAGTCTATTGTAAAACTAAAAATAATAAAACAAGATTTTATATTAAAACTTCCACTTTAAAACCCTTAAAGGTTTGTAGAAAAAGAGAATTTTGGCCCAGTATTTTTCTGTAATGGTGATGTTTTGAAAGCAAATGTATGTTTCTGGTTAACAAAAGGACAGAGTAATGAACCATTCTGTAAGAAAGGCTGCTGTGAATTGGTACCATGTAGAAAATATGATTAACTTCATCCATTGAGGGTATGACAGAAGTCGCCTCATGTCAGGCACAGATTATAAAGGAGCCTAGTAAATGTGTTTTTGTTGCACATTATACTTTCAAAGCTGAAAGCAATTATTATTTCAAACCCAGATGTTTATTTTTTTCTTACTTTTCAATGAGAGACAGTTCCTACACATCTAGATAATGGATCCATGTAAATACAATCTAATCCGAGGCCTACTAACATGTTGACCTTCTACAAAGTGAGCAGACAACAATGTGTTGACATCAAAAGCCTCATGAGTTTAAACAAAAATCAATCAATCTATCAAGTTTATTTGTATAGCAAATTTCAGCAACAAAGTTGTTAAAAATGCCTTACATCATAAAAACACAAAAACCAACAATGGAAACATTAGGTTTTTCCAGGTGTTGTCATTACACATCAAAATGTTGGGTAGTGTTTCATTTATTATGGTTCAAAGGCAACTAAACAGCTGGGGTTTTAGTCTAGATTTAAAGGAACTCAGTGTTTTGACTCTTTTGCAGTTTTCTGGAAGTTTGTTCCAGATCTGTGGTGCATAGAAGCTGAATGCTGATCTCCATGTTTGATTCTGGTTCTGGGGATGCAGAGCAGAACCAAAAGACCTGAGAGGTTCTGCAAGGTTGATACAACAGCACATTGATACAATGTGTTGTGGTGCTAAAGCGTTCAGGGATTTATAAGCGTATTCCCTGAGTTCCAGGCAGCCGACGGAAGGACTTTAGACTTTAGAATATCAGTGTTTGAAATGTTTTCACATTCATCTAAATACTTTTCTTTAACAACTCCATGGTCAGAAACAATGCATGCTATTGAAAATTCCCAATGCCACAATGAAGCCTTCTTGTCAAAGTCTTGGTCAGAGTGTAAAATGTGTGATGTCCTCCATATTCCTACAGGGTGAGGTACAAACTAGGGGTTGCACCGACTAATCGACTAGTCGACTCTTTTCTCTGCAATGACTTTTTTCTTGGTCAGTCGACTAGTCGCAATCACGTGACACAACATATTTTTCCAAGGAAATGAAAGAAGATGGACCAGGTGAGTTCACCGGAAAGCTCAAATTGTATAAAAATGTAAATAATTTAAGAAAGAGAAGCTGTAAATTACAGCATAGGCTGCCGCAATAGGGGCGTTGCGCGGCGCGGAGGTTAGCGCGGCGCCCCGCATATAGGGACTTTAGCCCACGGTGGTCAGGAGTCAGACTCCCGTCCTCCAGTCGCTGGGCCCTGGCCTCTTCGCTCTCTCTGACCCCTTACTATCAGATTACTGTCAAATAAACTAGGAAAAAAATACTTTAAAAAAACAAAGACTACAGGAGTAACGTGCTACAATGTGGCATGAAGTCGGGTTTTTTTTTTATCCCTCAACTACCCCCAACTGATCAGCGTCAACCTGCTACTGAAGCTTCTAACCAGGCAGATTTGCGCTCTTATAAATATATAGTTTGACAACATCTGGAAACTAAGTCTAAGCTTCATCCTGAGGGTCTGATAGAGCCGATCTCTGCCGTCTGCATGTCGGTTCAGAGCCGCTGCTGAGTCAGCAGAGCTTCATGCTGCGCATCAGGCGGAGGAGCAGCGAGAAGCTTCGTAGAATTAAACTGTAACCAAACGGGAACCGTTCATAATAGGTTTGGTTTGTGATGCTCCAAAGCACCATTGTGGTCAGTGTGATAATTTGATTCCTATACGAGTAGCTATCCAGAGATCATCAGTATCAGCCGGTGTTTAGAAAAAAAAGTCAGACGGACTTTGTGCAACGAACTTTTCACCGCTGCTCACAAAGAATGATGTATTTATTGCTCTTTTAATTCTGCATAATAGACTTAGTAAAAGCGGGAGAAGGGGAGACGGTGTAGGGGTTAAAATTTACCGTGAAAATAGCTCATAAAGCATCCAAGTTGTTGTGAAGGATTTTGCGCTTACGTCACTATGATGTCATCGCGACTAGTCGACATCGACGTAGTCGACCTTAAAAAATATGTAGTCGTTCAACCCCTGGTACAAACCATTTTAAATGTTAGGGAACACTAGGAAAGCTCAAGTTTAGTCCATTTACTTGATATAAACTGCATTATTAAAGGGTAAATGAATCTATGTTTCTTGTATTGGTGACAGTGTATTAGTAGAGCCAGTGTAACAAACGTTCACCTTGTCAAACTGTTGTACAGTTTAAACACTAAATATATTATTATACTGCGGGGTTAGAAAATCACAGTTTTTGGTGTGTCTACTGGTCCTGAGAAGTGGAAGTTCAATTCAGAAAACCCCTCTGACCGATCCAGAGCCCTATGTTAGGTTCTATCTTTATGTCTCTTTGTAAAGTTTGACATTTTCATGTAAATTTGTTCTGCAATATTTTTGACTGAAACCGTCTGATTGCTGGCCTCCTTAGGTCAGATAGTGTCTAGGAAGTTTCATCTTCCTATTGGCTGCAGTGTTAAAGATGGTACAACTTCAGTATAAAACCATGTCACGCAGAAATACAGCGCCACCCAGTGGTGAGTCAGGAGCTGGAAGAGTGAGCGACAGTGGTAAGTGTTGATCCGTAGGGTTACCCACTTCAGAAATGTGATTTATTTGCAATCTGAACACAAATTAGAAAGATTCAATTAACACAAGAATAAACGTTGCAAGATTTATCACTTGTTTGTTTTTTTATTTTTTGATAAAAGGTAAAAAAAAAAAAAAGTAGCTACATACACAGACAAAATGGATAATTTAGCAACTGTGCCTCTTGTCAATACTAAGGTTGGTGAATTTTTTTTCTAAATACATCAAGGGTGTGGGTTTGTTTTCCCTTTACGTTAACTGACCTTTCTAAATTCCCATGTGGAGGATGTGTGTGGTTGTTGGACTCAAAGCTCCAGCCTCTAAAACCTCACAGTGGTTCAGACTAATGACATTCTATAAACCGCTAAGCTACATTAAACCAGGGACACAATAGCATTTCCGTCCATATTCATCCTATACGTAACGTATTTTACTAAATGGTGTTGTCATCCATGGAGTTCCTGATGTGTGTAAGGCGCGTTGTCAAACTGGAAAAATTTATTGGTTAGTGTGACGAGTATGTGCATAAATAGGTAAGCTACAGACAGATGAAAATAGAGGCAACAGAAAAAGAGAGACCAGGGAAAATTGCCTTCTGGACAGTGAAAGAGGCATTAACTATAATGTGGGTTGTGGTTAAATCTTGTGTGTGTGTGCATATGCGTGTGTGCGTGTGTGTGTGTGTGTGTGTGTGTGTGTGTGTGTTGATGTAGCAGTAAATGTTTTTCTCCTCATTTGTCTGACAGTTTTTCTTTTCCATTTGACCACTTGTCTGACTCTTTAATATTTTTGTTGGAAACAAACAAAAGAGTATCTTCATTCTAGGTGTGTTCCATTTAACTTTGTTATTGCAGGTATTGAATGAAAGGAATTAATCGGAATTCAATATTTCATCAATTTGTTATAGCATTCACTAAAAAAAAGCAACCATTTAGAACATGTAAAATCCTTGCTAAAATATCTAAAATAAATAAATGAAAACAAACCAGACTTTAGAATGTAGTGGAAAATAAGTGGAAAAGTTTGAGTTTTGCCCCTGCTTGTCTCACGGTGGGGGAACTGAATGAGAAAGTGGGTTTTAGTCCCGGCTCACGGCAATCTTCCTAAATTGCTGGTTTTTCATACGCCAGAGTTTAGCTTCAGACGCAAATCCCCCGACTCCAAATCCTGGTTCGAGAACAAAGGTAACTGGGTTTTTCAGTCAGACGCTCTTCGCTCTGTATTGGCCTGACTGAGGATTTAAAGCCAGCAAATCAATAAGATTTTTAATGACATATTGAATCCTGGTTTTAAAAAAATCATCACTGTCTGCTGTTCCCAGACAGAAATATGACTCTCTTTTGCTCCTTTTAATAAGCAGGATGGGCTCATTATTAGATTATTTAACTGAACAGGACTTCCTGTTTGAAATTATTCCTCATCATAAAACAGAGAGCATGTCGCCACAGTTTGGGGGAAAAAAAGCTTGAAAAGCGACCGATTTAATGTGAACCTGTTCCGACGGGAATACGAAGCTTTTTTTCTTGCATTTTCTCAGTGATGACTAATTCTTTCTCAAAATAGTTTTCAGACTGTTTCAGGTTTTTTTCTTATTCATCTGGTTGTCCTTGCTCAGTATTAATTGATTCTCAGTTTTGCAAATATTCTAATTTTCACCTGTGTTTGTTACATCAAAACAGACCTGGATCCAGCATAAAATGTGTTAGGATTAACTTATCAAAATGCAGTAATGCTTTCAACAGTTGTTTGGCCAGTTTTTTTCATAACCCAATAACAGGCCAACGAAAGACAAGAATCAGAAGAAAAATAAATCGTTTTGTGACAATGATTCACAAAAACTAAATGTTCCTTATGGGAACAATAAAGGTGGAAGTTGATGCACTAAAGAAGAGATGGAAACGCATTTACCAAATAACTTCTGACACAACAAATTGCTCTCATTTACTCTTAAGTCTGTGCCTTACCAGAGGCATGAAACACAGAAAAAATCTGAGCCTTCAGCACAGCCAGGGGGATTCTCCATTTTTCTGAGATATGTGGTCCATGCTAATTTTCAAACTCATGTTTAGTACAAACATGCACAGCATCATCATGTGATGCATTTCTGCTTTACATAGTCTGTTTCAAGCCAGTTGATTCAAAAAGTCGATACAAACAAGAATAATTTGTGTTTTCCCTTTTTTTAGTTTTTAAAAGTTCACTCAAAATTTGCTTTACTATTGAACAGAAATAAACTTAATGATAGTACGCAAACTAAAATAGCACCACCGATCAAATCCAGCTAAGATGCTACAAGTAATGTCTTTTAAGCAAACAACTGTCCTCCTTACCTGAGCAGATAGCCTGACTAATCAACCAGCTAACATCAGCTTGGTTTACTCCATGTTAAACTCTATGAAGAGCAGAAACACTTTTAATTTTTCTTACATCTATTCCGCAATAACACAAAATATATGACATGGTACATGGCACGCAGGAGTAGGAAAGGTTTTAATCCGTTTTCAGTAAAATAACTTTGATCATGTTAAAGATTTCAGTTTTTGTATAAATATCATGTCACCAACCAGTGAATTTGTTAGTTATGGTTATCATTCCGTAAAACGTTCATGCTGATCCATGCCTAACCACAAGGTGGCGGTAATACAGCAACAGAACTAAACGCCTGCATCCTGTTCCTCTATCAGTATGACTCCATGTAAACACAATATACTTACTGCAAGTTTTTATGCTGACCACTTTTTGAAAATCGACAACCCATTAACATGATAATCACAAACCATGTTGGCTTTTATGCTCAAATTAGGTTGCCATGGTGGCATACACCACAATCAAGTGTTTTTTTGTTTATGTAATAAGCTAGAAAAATGCTTTTTTTAACTTTCAATTCATGGGGATGACATTTTATCTAATACTTTATTTTCTGTATGGAGATTTGCCTGCTGGATCCAGAACCCCCACTCACACACACTCACACACGCACACTCACACACACACCCCACCCCCCAACTAGCCAATGTTGGTGTGTCGCTGCAGCTGAACGTTGTCAAGATGCTCTCAAACGTTTCGGGTTTCCTGACTCCATTCCGCCCTCTCTCATTCTCTCAGTCCTTGTTCTGCTGTCATGACTTCACACTGTTCACTCCATGTTTACCTGCAAGCAGACACACACATTCACACTCTGAGGCACAGTGTTTTGTGTGCTTACTCCCTGCTTGTCTCACGGAAGGAGAAGATAGGGCAGTGAGTGTGTGTACATGTGTGTGTGTGTACAGTGGGTGGGCAATAGACAGATGAATAAGTGAGGTGACAGAGAGAAAAGGGGAGATGTGTGAGGGAGAAGAGAGCCTGTGAAGAAAGCAAGAACAATGATGTGGTTTGTGGCTATGTTTGTCTAATGTGTGTGTGTGTGTGTGTGTGTGTGTGTGTGTGTGTGTGTGTGTGTGTGTGTGTGTGTGTGTGTGTGTGTGTGTATGTGTGTGCTTGTGTGTCTGACAGGTTTTTATTTATTCCCGAGTTGATGTAGCAGTAAATGCTTTTCTCATTTGCCTGGAAGTTCTGTTTTCCTCTTCTACTTGATCTCTTCTGTGACTTCGAAATTCTGTTAGTAATGATTAATCATCTCTTCATTAGAGCTTTATTAGGTTGAATTTTATTGTTTAATTAGTCTGAGTTCAACCTTTCATCACAATAAAGGAAAAAGGAAGAATGAAGAAATACCACATGCACTTAGAATCTGCACAATAATAATTGATATTCTGACAAGAAAATACATAACAGTGAATGTTATAGTACAACCAAAAAGCTCTTAATGGTTTATCTTATTGCTGAAATGATAAACCAGAAACAAAATATCATGAAAAATGTTTCCAAAGTAATAAATGTTCATGTATTTTGTTAGAACTGAGACTTGGTCAAATGCTTCCCACAGGGTATCTATTGGTTACTTATGAAGATATAGCCACTGTCTTCTAGGAATTATGTAAATAGC
Source organism: Micropoecilia bifurca (assembly GCA_903067075.1). NCBI lineage: Eukaryota > Metazoa > Chordata > Actinopteri > Cyprinodontiformes > Poeciliidae > Micropoecilia > Micropoecilia bifurca. The sequence continues at coordinate 17,254 of CAEGAF010096657.1, read as the reverse complement.
ACCTGTAAGGTACTGAAAGGGTATTTACAAGAGATCTATGTGGGACTTAAATTATTTCTCGGGGTACCCATGGGTAAGGTCCTTGGGTATCCAGGGGGTACTTAGATGCTGCCTACTGGGGCAAATGGAGTGGTAATAGGTACATACAAGGTACTAACAGAATATATAGGGAACCTACAGGACTAGTTATTAGTGTATTTATCATCAGCAGCTAATATGGCCATTTAAGGTGTTTTTCATAGGGTGGTGATAAAATAATGTCCCTTTAATGAAGCGTTTCTACAGACAGAGTGATGAAGTAGCTTCGTTTGTCTGCAATTAAATTGAATTAGCATCATGACGCCAATAGTTTTCGACAATGGAAATAGGGCAATCTCTGACTCTGAGTGTCACTTTTCAAAATAATCATCCAATTATATTTATTATTGTGAACCACTGTAAACAAAATAAACCCTAAATGTAACAGTAAATACCATGGCCTACTAGACAAAAAGAAATCGTCAAAACTATTGATGAAGTTACATCCTGCCCTAAGTACTGGGCATGTCACAATCATCATGCCACTGATCCAATTACATTCCACAGCTTACACAGCATTTCATTCATTAAATCATTTAATTATACATTACATTATTTTTAAAGACATGCATTAAAGCTCATCCATTGTTTCTGTAGACGGTGCTGCAGTGAGGCTGCTTGTTCCAGACGTTCAGAAGCTTATATGTGTTTTTGCACTCAGTGAAATGTTATTAGTGATATGATGCCCAATAATGATTTAAGGACTTGTGATGGCTGTATCATTATATGAAATCTAGCTGTAGCATAGTTTGAACATCTAGATAAGACAGTGGTGTCCCGTTGTCACAACTGAATTGAAAATATATTAAAGTGCCTGCGGTTGCTCACGCCACACTTTTCTAAACAGATATGCTGCATATTTGTGTGTGTGTGTGTGTGTGTACATGTGTCTGAGTGCTTCCCCCAGAGTTTTAAGTGCCTGTAAACCATTCCCTGTCTCAGAGGAACTATAATGGGCTGTCAGTGCTTCGCCCTCCTGTGAGGGATTTTTTTTTGCTCTTCATAATATGTGTGCCTTCTCCTGCTCCTCTATGAGCCTTCTAGTGAAAGACGAAACAAGAGATGGAAGTGGTGAAAGGCTTTACTGTCAGAAAGTACATAGGTCATCGTGCAGACTGATGCTAATTGACAGAGATGGCCGTTTCAAAGGGATCGGGCAATAGAGAACTTTGTGTCTGTGTTAGAGTACTTTACATGCTTTACACTTTGCACTGCCTTGTTTGTAGATGTGATGCTCAGTGTTCAGTTACAGACAGAACATACCAGTATTGTCACTTAAATGTTATTGCAGTTTGCAGCCAGATCAGATCAATTTTTATGTTTTGTGACATTAACATGAGTATTGCTCCTTCTCTTTTTTTTGCTGTCTGTTGTTTTATACTTCCTATTGACCCTTTGCAACTACGTCACTTAATCATTCTAGGCACCACGATGGACGTTGGAAATGAGGGATGGGAGAATTGAACAGAGTGACTGAAATTGTTTTCCCAAAGCTGCTTTTTCCAGTTTATTCGTGGCCTCTACTTGTTCAAGTCGAGCTAATTTGTCTGTAAACGTGACACACCTGTTTGGGGCTCACAGACAGTGGGTTTTAAAACAGCTATCTTAGAAACCGACTCACATCCTTCCTCCTGACGTGTTGATCAAATTACCGCCTGAATTCACACCTCCTGATTATTTTCACTATGTCCTAAACCGTGTTTCCTCTTAGACCGGAGCAGAATTAAAACCATACAAAAGATGAGATGCCAACCAGTTTTTTCTATACATGCTAGGCTACATGGCTGGGGCATTGTTTCCATGGTTACTAGTGGTTAGAAGTGCACCTTCTCCATAATGCAATGTTTCTTTCTAATCATACTTATTTCTAAAGTATATGAACATTTATCTTCTTTTGTTGTAAAAAGCGTTGACTGCAAATCCGCGATTACACCGAGGGCTGACCATCATTATGAGTAACGGCTGATGTCCATCGCCGCAGTAACTTTCCTCATTAAATGTTACACAATAAAATTACAAGTTTGTTTTCTGTCCTTGTTTGCCAACCGAGCAGCACTCTGTGACCATTTTTAATGTGAAATTAACTTAAAAGTGAAATTAGGCTAGAAATTAGGTGAGGTTTTGAAGACAGTGACGTCACGTGCAGAGGGTCAACATTCCCAGCTGGTATAAGGAGAAAACATCTGTGGTTGAAGGGTGTCAAGCATACACACATGAACACCATCACTTCTAAAAGCTTGTGGTAGCAGTGGAAAATTTCATAATCAAGAACAAAAGGGAAAAAATATTTTGATATAAGGCAAAAAATGTAAGATCATGTTAACATATAATTGATAACAAACTGTTAATACAGTTAAAGTCATCCCAGAGAGATTAAGATTTAGTGATCAACAAATTTATTTATATTATAAAAAAATGATATCATTCTGGAGTGACCCAGACAGTGTCTCGACTCGAATCCGACTCTGAATCTGTGGAGAAAGCAACAGACAAGAGGGATTTGGAGGAGGGATTCCAATCACATACAACTGGAGCTCATAGCAAAAGATGAATCATCAAAAATAGCAGTGAAAAAGCCATTCAGCAGTCAAAAGCCAGCAAAGGCTTCATCATCTGTTATAGGCAAGTCTATAAATAATTTTGGATATTCCACTTTTGTCTTTAGCTTGTACATAGGAAATGTAGAACTTGTTGTATTGTATTAAAATTGACAACCTTGAATGTAATCTCAATATCCTTTGATGGCTGATATGTAATTTTGAATCTGCCAGAGGCAGACAGAGTTTGAGGCTTGACTGTAATTTGCATAATTGGTCATGTTCATGGACTTGTAATGGACACTGCAGATGAAAGGAATACTGCTGAAGGAAAGACAAAGAATCCACAAAAAGCTTGCTCTCACCTCCACCTGAACGGCAACCCAGGCAGTTGCTGTGGCTACCGAGCCTATCTCCAAGATGGAGCAGAGAAAGCTCGTGTTGGTCTTCTTTTTCCAGGATCTCATGGTAACATGTTTTATGGCTACCACTGACAGCCCAAATGCAGACAGACCCGTAAATCAATGGCTAGGCTGTTTCTTTACCATGACGTTACTCTGCTCACGTTACTGCAGGCGATGCTCCAGCCCATCCACCCATCTCCACTCCATCCCACCGTCACTCATCAGCCTTACACCAGGATATTTAAACCCTGCTGCTTGAGGCAAAGACCAGTCCTCAGGCTCAGAAGGAGCAATAGTATTTTTTCCCCAGGATTCCTGCTTTCGTACTAACCCTGGAATCAGGGGTCAAACAGCGTAACCCTAGCAACATGAGTGCAGTTACTTTGCTTACTGGCCATGGTTTTTCAAACTGCTGACATCTTGTAATAAAGAAAAGACTGTAGAAGTGACTGATATCCAGTCAGAAAGATGGAGAAAGATGATCTTTACAGCTGGATGAAGAACTGCACATTGCTGTGTTTTCTCTGGGATGTCGTTAAAATAATGGAAAATTGCAATCAGGGCTCTTCTCAAGGACTGACTTCCAATCAACTCTTCTTTCCACTCAATCTAGAAGCCTATGCCTTTGCACCCAGCCACTAGGCTCAGCCACCATTCACCATGGTTACTGTGTTGACCATGCTGACCAAGGTGTAATCTATATCTAGAATCACAAAAACTGCATCAATATGTCCCTCCTGTTTTTTTGTGATTTACATGAAAACGAACAAAGAATCATCGGATTCCTGGCTTTTTTGGACAGACATATAGTCATATTTTTACTGCCAATTTTTCACAAAATTGATCAAAATCATTGGTTTTGAGTGATTGCTAACTCGCACCTGGAGGTGGTAGAATTTATTTCCTACACTGTTGCCTAAGACTTACCTTATGCTCAGCCATGGTCCATGATTTGTGAGTAAGAACAATCAAGTTGTTTAAGTTTTTTGAAGAATGGAAATATTTGTGTGTCTAATCTGTTTTCTTAGGGTATTTGCAAATATTTCTAAATTAGCACAAAATCAGTGTTTTTGATTGTCATAAAAAGATCACAAAAACAATTTTGAAATCCTGGAGAGACTGACTGATTGATAATGTTATTCTTTCTTCTAATTATTTTTGTCTGCTCTTCGAATTAGTGTACAAACCACCAGATTATTACCTCCCGTGAGTCTTTAATAAAATGCAAATCTTGGACAAGATTTTTTAGTTTTTTTTACTATTTGTGTGTTTAGTTGAATCAAAAATAGCATGTGAAATGTGCTGACAACACCTTTATAATCTATAAAAGAGATATTAAAAAACAGGAACAAAACTTGTAGTCTCCTCTCCTGCCGTTGGATCGCGCTGAGTGGAAGCAGATTACAGGTGATGCGAGGTAAAACGCTGCTGACGGCACTTCTTTTCTTTCATCATTAATTTGGTGAAGCTAAAAATCAATGCTGCCATTTGTCTTCACCTCTGCAGCGCTCACTACCCATCAGCTGCTGTAAAAATAACGCTACTGTTCCTTTCATGCATTTCTCTACAAATTAGGGTGGAAAAAAAAGATGAAGTGCCTCAAAAGCATCTTGTGCTTGAGACTTAGCCACATGTGTTAATGTGTCAAGGCTCAGAGATCAAACGCAAAATAGCGCACGAAAACACAAAGAAGAAGAACATGAGCTCCTCTGCTGTTCTAAGTCTTTTTTTTATGTGAACAAAGAGAAACATCAGTTCAGGTTGAGCTTATTGGAGGAGAAGCCATGTAAATACCTGACTGACATCCAGGATTCAGCAGCAGAATCACCTGAATCTGATGGAGCTGCTGCTGCAAAGTGAAAGCAAGGATTCCATTAAATACCTTCGAGGCAGGGAAATCTATCTGAAGATGTTCTTACCTCTGTGCAACATATTCATGTTCAGTGAAATACGGGCTAGCAATACTTTCATTGCTGATGTCACCCAATGCTTCTTTTTCTCCTTACGTGTCAGGGAGAACATGCAACTTTGAACGGATTTCGACTCATATCGCCTCCTGTTATCGGCTCTATAAGATCCTTCTTGCATTTCAGCCGTTGCTCTTCTTTGACAGATAATTTCTGGTTGCTGAGACAGGCCTGATATAACAATGTTAAGTCCTTGTCAGAGTGAAAACATATTTTGCAGATGTTGCTGCTGTTTCAGAAGCTAACGCAGACAGAGCTGTCATGGTGTGATTTGATGCATTTAATGGCTGCTATTATTGTAAGCCTAAAAAAGAAACTTGAACTTTTTTTGTCCTTTCACAGAGGCACAAAGATTGAACATTAGATGTAGTTTCATCTGTTTTCATTTTATTCTTGTTCTTATCAATATATGCATATTTTTTGGAGTCCGATTTGTTTTATTAAAAATCTCAGCATTTTACTACATTTGGGTAAGTCACCTGTAGTGATTTACGCACCTGTCAAATTAAAATTAAATGTTAATTTTATATTATCTAATTTAAATGATGTAATTGTGTTTAATTATTTAATTTCATGACAGCAACTGCATTTACACATGTAAATTAGAGGGAGAGGACTTGCTGAAATTTAAATTGGACTTTGAAATCGGAAGCTAATGATGTTTTTCAGTCCCTGCAGGGAGATGCCGTGATGCAGTTGCAGCTATTAATGCAAATTCACCCATCATTTGCAAATTTGGCACGGACTTGAAGTTTTCAGCAGTTCTCGTAATTTTCCTGCAAATCTGACATATCATATTTATGGGTTTTTTTTGTATTTCCTTCCTTTTGACCAATCACTGCAGCTCAGCTAAACTTTGACCAATCCCATTCACCACCTTCTAATTTAACTTCCTGTTTCACAGTGAAAGCCGAACCTGCGAGATGAGGGATATGTGACATTAAACTGTAACATTCACTTGCCTTGAGTCACTGACTCTACTCATGCATGCTCATGCCGAGCATGAAAGTGGTGATAGTGGAGAGAAAAAACTCCCCTTTAATATGAAGAAACCTCCAGCAGAACCACAATCTGGTTTGGTAAGAGCATCCATCTTCCACAACCTCAGAATTCTTTTCTGAGAACTGATGCAGAAGTACTTTCTATGCTAATTAAACTTAAGAAATTAATAGCAGGAGAGGGACAGCGAGCAGTCGCTCAGCCAATGACCTTCCTCCAGGAATAAATAAGGAGGGAATTACAGCCAATCAGATGTAGCTTCTGTCTGAGGCAGCTTTGGAACCTGTGGAGATGATGATGCAACGAAAGATTTTTCTTAAAATTAAGAAAATAGTGGACAACTCTTACCATCCTCTCCAGGAGGCTGTCTTACAAAAACATTGTCTTCAGTCAGAGGCTTCTTCAAATTCACTGTAATACTGCTACAGGAGATAATTCCTGCCAACAACCATCACTGTCTAAACTAACTCTTTGAAGAATTTTAATTAAACCAGTTACAACAATATTACATTTCCACGTAGGATTAGACAAGTCTGCGACAAACTGGTGACCTGTCCAGGGTGTTCCTGCCTCTCGCCCGGAACGTTAGCTGGAGATAGACACTGGGAACCCTCCTGACCCTACTAAGGGACAAGGGTGTAAAGAAAATGGATGGATGGATGGATGTGGATGTGGATGGATAGATGGATGGATGGATGGATGGATGGATGGATGGATGTGGATGGATGGATGGCTTAGATAAGTATTTTTGAATTGAAGAAATAAAAAACTTTAAAGTAAACATAAAGTTATCATTTGAGATGTCAGCAAACTGGAGAGTAGTAGAAGAAGAAAGTGAGGAAAAGTGGTCAGTTTGTCCTCCAGCAGCCTAAACCCTTACAGTGAAGCATGAGGAAGGCAGAGCCTGTCATGTTTTGGTGCCAGACAGGCTTGTTGGAGTATTTCACAAACTACTCATATACTGGAGTGCAAACTGAGGCAACACATTGCACAACTGCCAAAATTGGACGATGCATGTTTGGAAAAACTTTGACGAATCGTACGAGTCAAATTCAGCCACAACATTCAGATGGTAGACTCAGAACTGAGAACAAATAGCATGAAGAGGTTGAGACTGTCCTGCATTGCGTTAAAGCCACATGATGCTGCTGGTGGTGGGATGGAGTTGGGGGTCTCTGCTTGAGCCTCATTGTGTCAACTGAGGGTCGTTGCTCACCGTGTCCATGCCTTTGTGACCAAAGTGTAAATGTCTGCTTCCTCAAACAGGATCATGCCTTTTCAAAGTCATCTGGCACTGGACACAACAATGAGTTTATGGAACCCCAATGGCCTGCTCAGATACAACATCTCAGCCCAGTAGATTTAAATTATGGGTGTGATTAATTTGCAGTCATCATGTCAACATGGCCTAAAATCTCTTAGACTTTTAATGCTTTCTTGAATGGATGCCCTTAAGAATGAGGACAGTTCTAAAGGATTCATCCAGTGAATGTAGATTGACTGTCCCTCTTGGCTCTGTTACATTTGGAAATAGTTCATTGAACTCATGGCCCTTTTGACGCCATTTGGAACCACTAACAGAACCTTTCATGTCTTCAGTAGTTTGGTGATCTCCAGCAGTCAACAGCCTAAAATACCTAAACCATAAAGGTTGTCTAACAAAAGCAAGCATAGGGGTGTGAGCTGCTGCTATCAAGCAATGTTGTAATCAAGTGCTCTTTAAGTTGTCCATTTATGAGATGAATAATTTAATAAAAGTGCTGCATCACTAAGCAGTAAACACTCCCCCATTGTGCTTTGCTGCATGTGCATTTGCTGACACTTCATTAAAATAATAAAAAAAACAACACTCTAATCTTTTAGGTATTCAAGAAGATCGTTTCTTCAATAAAATTTGCCAGCTTGATTTGTGTCCGATGTAACAATGTTTCTAATGGTCTGGTATAGACGTTTGGTTTTATGGTTTCTTATGAGGTGGTTGAAGTTGTAGCAGGAACAAAGTAGGAGAAGAATCTGAATCTTTGAGTTTGACCTGACTTACAGCAGGGAGCGTGTCCCTCAACAATCCACAATTTCGACAATATTCTTCTGAAGGTATTCCTGAGATAGAATCGTCTTTTTTAAGACCAGTACAATCCTCATGTACTCTTTTTTTTCTAGTATAATAGAGATTATGTCTTTTATACTAAAAAATTTAGCAGTCCAGTGACTTGTAATTGCTTTTGTAGGGACATTTTAGCATCTGTAAAACTAAACTCAATGTCTTCTGAGTCTGTTGCATGTGAGGACATTGAGGTGTATTCTCAAAGTCTGAGGACTGTACTGTTGTTACTGTTAGTCCCAGGAAATAAAACAATTTCAGTATTTTATTGTGAAACATAGAATAATTATAACAATAAAGAGTTGATGTGTAAAAGAGGAGATGGAAACACTTTTGACAAATAAGTAAACCCTGAAAATGTCCATCTCCATGCCTCTAGCACAAAGGTGGCCTGTCATCCTGGAATGACCAGCAGGAGGCGCTCCAGGAAGGGAAGGGAGTGGTTGAACGCTGCCATTCACTGGTGGATCTGTCTTACCAGAGGCATTAAACTCTGAGAAATTACAAAGTCCAAACCTCCTGATGTGTACTTTCCTTTTTTTTTCAGCAGCATTTCAAAATTTAGCTTAAAATTCTAATCAGATGGAAACTTAGCTAGTGTAACAGCAGCTTGAAGCTCTAAAAATAACTATAGAAAAACAGTATGACTTGGAGCAGATTTTTATGTAATGTTAATAAATTTTGATACTGTGCTCCAAAAAAAATATATCTCCACAAACTATTTCCATTTAAAATCCAGCCCATTCTCGAAATAAAAAAGTGTGTGAACTCGGAGAAGACTGTGCCTGTACGTACCAGCTGCTTTTCTATGCTTCCTTTATGGCTATTTAAACGAGTCAGAAGGCGCCAGCTGTGCCAGCGGTCATAGTTGCAGAAACTCATATCCGCAAACACAAACAAGCATCCGGCGTAGCACAGAGGCGCGCAAACACTCGCTGCCCACAGCGGCTTGCCGGTCTGACGACTTGCCATTTCACATCACTCTGCAGAGATGAGTGGGACACAAACAAACAAAAAAAAAAGAAACATTGCTCCAAACCACACAGATGGAGAGGCAGATAGGCCCACTGACGTGGATGTAGATGTTTGTAACAACACAAAGTCTCATGATGTGAGTGATGCTGATGCCATGACAGAGCGCATCTACTCCAGGCAGAGACTGTGGGAACGGAGACAGAGATGCTTGTAACCTGCGTGAGCGTGTCAGAGCTGCAGGCTGAAGCTGGGATCACAGCATGCAGAAAACAGGACTCAGCATTTGTAGGAGAAATACAAAATTGTATATTTTCAGGCAGCTAAACCACATTGGAAAATTTAACAGCACATACTTTCTAGCTGGCTTAAGGCCCCTTAATTAACCTACTGCCGGTTAGCCTCGGGTTAAGTGGGTTAAGTTCTAAAATAGTCTTAACTCTGCAAGGTGGCTAATCTGGGATCACAGCGGGGTGAGCTAAGCTGAAGCAGGCTCCAGTCTCACTTATCCACTTTCAGATGTGCAAGGTTGACACAATGGTGAAGTGCTTTAATCTCCGTAAAGCGATGCCCTCAACATTCTGCTCAGGAAAAACTTTCACATGTCTCTCTTAGGAACTTTGAAGTGAAGTTCACTTGAATATATGTTGAATATTGTTTTCATGTTGACTTCCTGTTATGGGCGGAGCTTTGCGCAGGTGACACCGTTTTCTAATAAAAGGCCACAGGTCGCTCTGGTGAGCACTGCACTCAGGCCAAACGCATCTGGAGGCTCTGTTGATTGTTTTCCTCCGTCTCTCCACGGCATTCCAGCCCTTTACTAATGGCAGCTTCTACAATAAAGCTCAACAATTTACGTAAGCAAACGGTTGACACCGAAATTAGTTTAGTTTGAACATATTCTACTGAGAAGAGAGGAATGGCAGTGTTAAGTCTTATTTCAACAGTTATAAAAAGTGTTTGTGTTTTTTTCTAAAAACAAATCACCAAAGGCTTGTTGAAAAGTGCTAAAAAAAAGTGTTGTTACAAAACATTGAAAAAGTATTTTCTGGAGACCTGAATTTGACCAAATTCTTAAGTCAGTGCTGAGAGTTTAATCCTTTGTTGAACTCATAACAATTTCCACATTTTGTCATAGTATAACCATAATCAACTTAGAAGTAATTGTACTTTAATCCAAAACTGCATGTCAACACAATAAGCAATATTTTTAGTTCAAAACTCATTTTTGCTGCTAAATTCTTACATAAACAAAAATATGAGCTCAACAGCAAAGATGTGAATTGTTTTTAATCTATTTGGGTTCTTCAGCAATTACATTGGTGCCATGTTCGGTTCTAACCTTTCACTTTTCCAGTGTTTCAGAAAAGCAGCTTTGTCTTCAGTGTCTGTTTGCAGGTGTCACTTGTGCGTCAAGGTTTACAGTTGTACCAGGAACGCAATACAAAGGTTCCACTTCGGGACTTTTATATGTAAAAAACAAAAGTGACTGATTTTGTACATTTTTTTTACATGTTAAAACCTATGTTATCAATTAATTAAAATAATGTGATAAAGTCCCAGCCCTAATTTTAATGCACAATTGTGAAATAAAAGGAAAAAGGTACATTATTAATATTTGTTTTTACAAAAAATAGAACTATAGTGTATATCAACATTCATACCCCTTTACTGCAATGTTACAAAATGAAATTCTATGACACCAACTGCCTTTGCGACTCACCTAACCAGTAAATATTCCTCCTCTGTGTAATTTATTGTCAGTGTCATTTCAGCTGTCCAGTGAAGGTATGAGAGGTTTGCTAAAAATGAACAAACAGCATTGTAAAAACGATAATAACTAAAGAATGTAGCAGACAGGTGAGGAATAAACCTGCGGAGAGGTTTAAGGAAGTTTAACTGAAAACAGATGCATCCAGCTTCTTCCCACCAAGCAACAAATCTGTTCAGTCTATTGTCCATCAAGAGAAAAACCTATGGTACAACTGCTGACATGCCAAGACATGGCAGTCCACCTTCAGTGACCACATAAGGAGAGGATTCACCACAGAAACAGCCCAGATGCCCACGGCAGCTCAGAATACCAAAATGTAACTGAGAATCTTCGATATGTGGAATTTGCAATTGTTGTGGTTTACTAAAATAAAGAGATTGATTACTCTGAACAATTCCTGCTTTACAAGGACACATTCTTATTTTCAACATTCCAGTTATCTCTGTAAGCCAGAGAGCATATGCAGAAGGGAATATAAAAACATGTAATATAAAAACATAGAAACATAGACTGATCATATAGTGATGATCAGTCACTTTTCTGTGTTTATTTGAAGAGGGTGGCGAGCTGATGCGTCGCCGCACCACAAACATGATGGAGTTTTTTGGTTTTTTTGTCAAGGTGTGGGCTTGCTTAGTGGAGATGTGTCTGAACTCATTTTGTTCTTTTTCTTTATTTAAAAATAGAGAATGGATAGAAAATGAGGAGAAGGAGGGATGAGGTAATGTGTTCCAAGTCAATTTTCCCTTCCCAAGATTGACTTCAAAGCAACAGGGCTAATCCTCTCATGCTTGCTCGTTAATAATCCGGTTAATAATCCGTTTAGCAGCTTTCATGCTGTGCTGTTTGCTGACATTATGGTTGCTGCGGAAAAGTAAAGAGGGGAATTGTGGCGTTTCATTCCGACGCTGCCTCCACCCCGCCGCCCCTAACATAACCCTGTGTCATACAGCCATGTGTGAAATACTTTGCTTGAGCCTTGTCAGTCAGGCAAGCATTCACCGCTGCAAGGATCCCAAATTGCAGGAACACTGTTTACCCAAACCAAACCTCCAGATCACGTTCTTTTTGCATTTGTTTATTTATATGCGGGCGTGTAATGTGATTTTCTTCAAGTACTGAATTGCATCTAAGATGCTGTAGGCTTTTTAGCTGCAGTGCATCACCTTAGGATAAGATACTTTACTGGAATCTATCCTATCGTTGTCGTGATTTCATTTTTAGTTCAATAAACCTTTGTTTGTTTTTTGTGGAAAAAAAGTTTGTTATAAAAAATGGAAAACCAAGAAATGTCCAAAAGCCCTGGTTATTAAATTGTCTGCATTTTGAAATGTATTTGGTAATCCTTGTTTTCCATAAAGTTGTTTTAATATATTCAGTGAAATTAAATGTCAAGTCGAAAGCCTTAGCCCTTTTGTTTGATGTCAGCCTTAGTGAAAACATCTGGGTTTTACTGTAACTTTTGTTCATGAACTTTACAAAGACAATACCAAGAGGTGGTTTCTGAATACCACCTGACTTTGTTTGTCAGGAGATTTGTAGAAAAGAGTGAAAACAGAAAATGATTTCTGAGCAGCTGCTGGCTTTGCATACATTTTCCAGCCTCTACTGGCTAATTTACTCGGTGTCTCTAGGAGAGACTTGAAAATCACATCTGTTTCTAATCAGCTGAATAAGATTGTGTTTGTCTATAATTGTGACTGAGATGAAACTCAGACTCCATTTTATGGCTAATCGATGTTGAAAATCTATTGATGGTGTTTAGAAAGCTTGTTTGGTAACTGAAGCTCTACATCCAGAACCAGAGTGGAACTCTAATGTTGATTTAGAGCACATGTGTCAAAATCAAGGCCCCGGGGCCAGATTTGGCCCACCACAGCTTTTCATGTGGCCCTCAAGACATCAGTGTTTCACAAAGTGTTTCACAGTTTTTCACAAATCTGCAAAATTTGCAGGAAATCAACGGATCTCCACATTTATCTGATTTGATTGATTTTTCTCAAGATTCCCCCAAAAATATTGGGTTTAAGTGACTGCTGCCTCAGCCTACTTGATGTCAAGTTATGGTCTGCATTCAATGCAGTGAATAATAAAATGTCACAATTAACGTCTCACATTAGCTCAAGTATTGTCAAAAGTCCTTCCAAATATTTTTGAAAAGGCACCAAAATGTCTGTCATTTTGATTGAAAAATAAAAATAAATCGTGAACTCCTGGATGGACAGATTAGTGTGACAAAGATGTTCAATGTTATTTAATTTTAAGTGAAATGGGTTTTTTATTGATATTTTAGCAATTGAATAGGTTTTATCAATACAATCTGGCACATTCAGCCCTTTCAAGAACATTACAATTTTCTGATATGCCCCAAAATGAAAATCAGTTTGACACCCTCAGTTTAGGGGATAAAAAGTAATGGCTTTAAAGAAAAGGTTTTAGTAAAGGTTAGTGTGAGGTGAGCAGCCAATATTCTCTGATAATATACAAGTAGTAATAGATACAACTTGTTTGTCTCCATGTTTCTATATCAGAGTTTCTATTACAAATGTGCACAAAACTTAGTTTTTTACATTCCATTACTGTAAAGAAAAAGCCCACAATTTTTCAATTGTAGAAACATGATTAAAATCACATGTGAATAAGTTCGTTCACGCAATAAGTCATTAAAAAAACATCATCATCCTCCAACTGCTTCCTGTTGCCTTCTTTCTTTTCCACCAGCGGTAACATCTGGCTGTTGATCATCTGACTTGTATGATGTGAAAAAAAGTGTTTCCATTACAGTTCTGTGTAACACACTAATTTTAAAATGGCCATAAAACCAGCTGACCCTGGCCCCAAAACTTTTTCCTAAATTGGCATGTTTCCATTAAGCAAATACATTTTTGTAATTCCAATTTGCAAAACTTTAAGGCCTGTGGAAACACTGCGAATATTGTTTAAAATTCCAGACAGGAAGTTGATGCACAACACCACACTTTGCCTGTTTTTCTCTCCTGTCCTTTTTTTCCCCTCACATTTAGAACAGTGCCAATCTCAAAGGTTTTGAATAGGAGTCCATGTTTTCCAGCTCCTAGCTGCCATTTTCACTAAGCCCAAACTAGTGGTTTGCCAGATTCATCATGGTTTTATCTCTCATTATCCTTGGGTCTCCAAACCCACTCTGCTCGCCTTCTGCATCTGCTGGAACTAAGCATAAATGAGAGATGAAACAATTAGCTTCCATTTTGCACAATCAGCAGAAAGAACTCGACAGGAGGACCAATATGCAGGAGGAGGAAATTGGAAAAATGATGCAGAGAATCATTTCTGCAGTCTCGCTGTTCTGAAAGAAAAAAAAAAAAAGTGGAACGTTTTTAGAAACCTAAAAAGAAATAGGGCTAAATCATGTGATGCCGTCTTTATTAGCACACTCTTTGTAATTAGGATATTATCTCACATAAACTAATGAAGAATAAAGTGCTAATGTTGTACAGACTTGATTAATGGATTGTGTAATCAATGGAAATTTGATTAGTAAATCCTGTGACAGTGTGACAGTTAATTATTGTAGCCATTAAGCAAAAAAAAAAAAACTGCCGCCAGTTTCATCTTCACAAATGAAATCAGACTTTTGTTTTCATCGTGTTGTTTTATTTTAGAAGTTCTTTCTGAAAAAATAGCTAAACTAAGCAAAAGTAAACTAGTTTTCACAGCAATAGGAATTACTTAACCAATCTAATTGTTGAGACTGATTGACTTGTAGATATTGTAACCTGTGCTAACACAGACAGGGGTCAGTGTATTCTTCAACCAAATATTTATCTTTCATTATCCGTTTTGAACTACACAACCACAGAAGAAGAGCCTGGAGCCGGAATGCCGTGGCATTTCAATTTATGCTTGACATTTGCATTTATGGGTGTCGGCCCTCCTCAATAGAACAGGTCAGAAAAGGAGTGTGTGTTTCATAGAAATGAATAGAGGTTTATATTTTTAACACATGTCTGATGCCATCAGAGCACTTTGCCTTTGACAGAGTTGAGAACAAATGTTTGTCTCTCAGACAACAATTCCAAGTTCTACAGTACAAGAAAGGACATGTTTAATACATGAAATTAAGTAATTACATCTTTGCCGGTTTTTTCACTCATTATTGGGGAATTTAGCAAATAAAAATAATTTTGGCAATTCTAACTGACCTAAAACAAGAGACGTTTGGTCTGATTTATTCTCGACCAGAATATACCATGTATATTTTGCGTAAATAGTTCACCTGTCCTGTCCTTAGGTGTGTGTTGCCCAGCAGACACATCTTCTTGGTCAAAAGTGAGTGTAAAATTATTATTATTATTTATTTATTTTAATCTATACGGAACCCTGAGTGGATTTGTTAAAGTTGTAGATTAGACTTGAGATAAAACAAAAACCTCACTGTTTAGGACCTTGAATTTTGTATATAATTTAAATCTCAATTATCTATAAATTGTTTATAAAGTTTCTTCTGTGAGGTAATTGAGAACAACAGCTGCATGTAATTAGCTGGAACAATAAGCATAAAGGAGCCAGAGATGCTGCAGCAGTTTACTGTTATTGCCTCTGAACCACCCTCGGTTTAAAAATTATGGTTTGTTATCTTTTTGCAACGTTATAATGAAGAAATAAACAGTATAGATAATTTATTTTACTCAGTTTCATTATGTGACAGTAATTAAATGTCAAGTTGTAATCTCGGTTTGATTTTTGTAAATTATTAAAACTCGTATGCAACAATAAAATCACTAGATATGATCAATGATGTTGTTTAGGTATTTTTCAAATATCTTTCTGAGATTTGATTGTAAAAATAATATCTACTAATCTCTTTGGCACATGATCCAGGGTATAATTTGTACTTGCATGCAGAATAGAAAGCTCACCTGGCAGAGAAAACATCTTCCAAAGACAGACACAGTATCCCTGTCTGGTTCTATAAAAACTCCCATGCTGTGTGAGGCTGTTTGGATACTGAAGGCAGCTTGGTTAGGACTTTATTTACTTATTGTTTTATATATTATTTCCTTTGCAGTCGCTTGGATGTGGTTTCAGGTAAATAATTAAGTTCAGAATGATGTTTGTACTTTAGCTTTTTTAAATAATAAAAAAAAACAATTGCCAAAAAAAATTAATCATTTGTTTTTTTTGTTTGTTCTTTTCAATTTCAAATGACAAAAATAAAAAAAAAGAAAAGAATAACTTATTTGCTTTTAAATCATACAGGGGAAAAAAATAAAACTGTTTTGGTTTCAAATATTTTCAATTTTAGTTTTGAGATGGAGAAGCAGCATCAGGACCATTTTCCCATTTGATCTAAATATTTCATTGCTTGGGTTTATGTGTCCTGGAAATTCTGCGTCCAGAAGTGTGGAGAATCAAGCGACACCGGATTTTATATTGAACACATTCATCAAAAACGGAATGAAGCTGAGTGAAAGTGTTTCACAATACAGAGGTTCAAGGTCCTTTCTTCCACACTAGAGTACACACAAAATTTAGTTTGACTAATTAAAAGAAAGTTCATTACATAGTTTGGCAGAAAGAATAGATCACATTGACTTAAAGCCTTGGATTTTCCTCGTCTCAACATGTTAATAATAATACTAAACGTCCACTGAATGCTGAAGGGATGGGAAACGGAAGACTGTAGTCCTTACAGAAAGACAACACACCTTAATGAGACTAACTGGAGATGACAGAGATTATCTCAACTTAACTCCAAATTCAACTCACCCCGGTTTATAAACACACACAAACCGACCTGAACACGGCTGGACTTAGAGGATTTTATAATTAGCGGACTGTTTAAAAAGGAACACATTGTCTTCCAAATGTGTGCTTAAGATTTGCATTACTCCCAAAGCCACAGCTAACAGCAGAGCGACAATGTGTGAGCGCTGAACAATAAGCAGAGGTGGCGTTAGGTCCATATGGGAAGTAGAGCCACCTCAGGAAGGGATTGGCATATGTTTGTGTGTCGAAGACCAACGGCTGCTTTTGGTAAGTAATGGAAAATTGTTCCTCCTTGTTGGCGATTGCAGCTCAAAGTTTGCAGTTTTTAAAAATTGGACATTGGAAAACAATGATTTTACAATGTGTTACTTGTCTATACATTTTCACTTAAGTGAAAAAGGAATATGACACTTTTGGGTATATTTACTCAGACTTTTCTTTGCCAATCTTAGCATTAGTTGCTAAGTGTCTTAGTCAGTGACATGCGGTGAGGTTCATTGCTGGTGAGGCACTGACTTTTTAACTTAGACACCATCCATGTTATTGGACCTAAGGAAATTTTGCGCATGCAAATAACGCTGGGAGCCAAAAAGACTAATCTTTTACATGTCATCCATAGCCGCGTTAACTCAGTGAAACTTAAAAGTGTAGGTATTAATTTCGTGCTATGATCC